>JASCZW010006405.1:0-97316 GCA_034211315.2 Aedes japonicus | reverse complement strand
TGGAATTTTCCAGCATACTTACCAAAATTGGCAACGGCAAGCCACTGACCGAGGAAGAAACAAAAACTAGAAGGGACAGCCCAATGGGGTTGTACGCAAAGTTGACGTAGGACTACGAAGAAATGTGCAATTTAGATCGCTTGATTGTTTAAAGAGTGGGCGAAATTGGTTTCCTTCCAAATCGAATTCCCATACACTAAACGTTCGCACTACAATCTTTATTATTTGATATAGCCTGTCTTAGTATCTAAATTCATTCATCTTGCTTTCACTGGAAATAATATGTATGACATATGATAACAAGATACTCTATATCACGTAATATACCTTGCAGTGCGAATGAGTTTTGTTCATTTGGGAAACTTATACTCAAGAAGCTGGTTTCATTCACCTCCAATTGCATACGGTTTCTGCTAGGCCTATGTGTGTACAACATTGTCAAAAGTGCAAATGTTGAAAACATTACGGCTTCGGCACAGGAAAGATGTTTTTCACAATCGATTATCCCGAAACCCAGCCTCCAGCTTTCCAAAACACATGTCAACTTTCTTTTCCAGTAGTTTTGATGGCTCTGAAAAGGGGTTCGAGGGAACAGCTACTAACACCACCTCATTTCGTCATGAAGCTGGTTTACTTGACCATGGCTTCGGTTCGCTCGGAAACCTCGTGTTAAGCTAGCTCTCCCGGCAGCTTAATCGAGGGGCAGTTTGATTTTCCAGAGATGTCAGGGCCATCCGCCAATTGATTTAAGTCAGTCGGACAGATATGTTTTCAATCCGCTCGGAAATGTGAATTATGAAGCTGTTCATAATGCTTATTGTTTTGGAGGAAACGACAGTATCGTGTTAAAATGCTTCAACACCCAGTAGATAAGGTGGTATACACGGCAAAAACAAAGTACCTAGAATTGAGTATTATTAAACTTAAAGTTGAGTACTGTTGTTGAACTGGAGAGATGGGAAAATTTGATTCTGCACTTTAGGTAAACATTACTCAATGGGTGAGTACTTCATTGACAACAAATTTTTGAGTAAAAATGGAAGTCATTTGCATACTTTTATTATTTGAAGTATATTAGATTTAAAAACCGAAAAACAATAAATATGTTACGGTATTAAACTAGCCGTTATTGTTACAAATTAAGAAACAAACAAAATGAATAAAATTATCAAGTAAATTTATGTTTTTATTCTATCATCACGAGATCATTATCTTTATTGCCTTGTAGATGATTGTGGCTTGTTTGGGAATTCATAGTCTATTATTGCCGATTGACGTCTAGGTCGAAATAGTGCTAATTGAACGATAGACCAGCATTGGGAAGTAAATATGTAAGAAAATTCTATTGTTAACTCTTTAGATAGCATTTGGTGGCCCTGAAAAGGACCGTTTGGCTTTAATAATGATACGGCCATAGTTGTATTTTCTACGATGGTTGAACCACATACTTTCCCAAAATTATTTGATTCCAATCGAATGATTGAAATTTCAAACAGCACAAGAGATATATTCAACCAAACAAACTCTTTAATAAGCAAACTGATTTGGTCGTACTGAAAAGGACGGATATAGTTGACGGGGGAGAAACATTGTTCACGGTTAAACTTGGGGTTTCTTCTTGGTATTCTTGGTTCAGCTCCGCGTCGAAGCGGGTGGCCATCTGCAGGTGACGTGGGATGATTCTTGTCCGGTTGTTGTCACGGGCGGCTTTTCTCATCAACTCGTAGGCTTCAGCAGCCTTATTTCTCGCAGCGATGTTGACAGGAGCATCGGCCCAAACAGTCAACTGCACCAACATCTCTGGATAACGAATGCTCACCAGTGCATCCTCCAGTGTGGTCGCACACCTACTGCGTCGCTACAGTACATTTTGCTCTGCACAGCACTACTCTACCGTAAGACTGAATCAAATTTTCATTCAACGAAGTCAATGTGATACTAAGTGCATCAAAGGGGACGAACTTCAGTTTTTGCGCCATGATAATTAGTTTTAATTAGGGAACGTCCATTAATTACGTCACGCAAAAAATGACTTTTTACAACCCCCCTCCCCCCTTGTCACGTTTTTCATATGGACCTTTAATTTTTTTTTGCATAGATCGTCACGTTTTCTCAGACCCCCCCCCCCTCCCCCTTACTGCGTGACATAATTAATGGACCTTTCCTTAGTGCACGGATGATTTTCTTAACAGAAATGTTCCTAATTTGCTAGCCACTGCCAGCAACTAATCCGGTATGCATAACTAGGAACTAAAACGAACTCAACCACATAGTCTAGTCGGTCTCTGACGTGTCGCAATTCGGCTCGAATTATCCTTCTAAAATTTCGTTCGATACTCCGGGACGCGGCGTAATTGAACTACAAACCGACAAAAGAAAAATTCAACCAAACAAACTCTTTAGTTAATAAACTGATTTGGTCGTCCTGAAAAGGACGGATTTAATTGACGAGGGAGAAATAGTTTGCGATTCCCCTAGGGTTGTTTGTCTCGTCACGAGCGGCTTTTCCCGCCAACTCGTAGGCTTCAGCAGCCATGCCTCTCTCAGCGAGGTTGACAGGAGCATCGGCACCAACAGCCAACTGTACCAACGCCTCTATGCACTCCCGTTCACTTTACTCAATTTCTGAGTACAATTGTATGCTATCTCTTTTCTCTCACGGAAATGTTACTAAATTTTTGTAAGAAGTGGATCTAATCAAAAATTGAGTTGATCCACAGTGATGAGAAAAGAGAGATAGCATACAATTGTACTCAAAAATTGAGTAGAAAGAAGCGGAGTGTGAGCAACGACTGTTCGCCAGTGCACCATCCAGGGTGCTGGCTGCCGCAAACTGTGTTGCAACAGCCTCTGCACAGCACCACGACTGATGTAAGACTGAATCAAAATTTCAGCTAAGAGCTGGTATGTCATGGCGTCGGATGCTATTGCACAAAAGAAGGCGGTACCAACGAAGGCAATGTGATACAGATTGCACCAAAGGGGACGAACTTCTGTTATTGCGCCACAATATAATTAGTTTGAATTAGTGCACGCTAGACGGATGATTTTCTCAACAGAAATATGCCTAATTTGCTTCCCACCAACAGCAACTAATCCGGTACGCATAACAAGGATCAATGGCGAACTCCACCACAAGGTCACTGATGTGTTGCAGTTTGGCTCGAATTATCCCTTCTAGACTTTCGTTCGTTTGTTGTTCAACGTTCTTTGTTCTTTCTAATCGGGGACGCGACGTTTAATTATTGCCATATTCAGCCGTGATGCGGTAATTGAATTAACAACAGCACACTAGAAAAATTCAACCCAACTCTTTAGTAGGTAAACTGATTTGGTCGTCCTGATAAGGACGGATTTAGTTGACGGGGGAGAAATGTTTTCGATTCCACTTGGGCTTTCTTTCTTCGTTCAGCTCCTCGTTGTTGCGGATGGCCAGCTGCATGTGAAGTGGGATGAATCTGGTATTCTTGTTTTCACGGGCGGCGTTTTCTTCAACGTGCTCGCCAAACACATCTGTCGCATACGGATGCACAGCGAGAACTGATTATTGGTGTTCGGTCGTTCCACGTGTTCCATAATTGCTGGCAAGGTAACTGTGCAATATGAACCAATCAGAGCGTAGCGCAAATATGATGTCATTTTCGACCAATAGCTTTGTGCGTTCAGAAATTTGTGTGGGACGGGGAAAAGTTATTTTGAAGAAGAAGAAGACATTTGTTGCTCGTTTCCTATGACCTTGCTAGGGAAAACACATTTTTCAACCTGTTGATATGCAAATTTGTATGGGAGCACAAGAAGGTCATTTTCAAATGAAAAATTGAACTACTTATACTAATTAAACTTTATTGAAATTTTGATGCGAAAAATTTGTGAGTCTTCTTGATAAAATGATGCATGAATGAAGTCATTCTGTTTAGTCGAACGAGAGTTATAAGCGTTCAAAAACCTTTCACTTTTGCGTAACGCTCTCATTTTTCAAAAATTTGAAACGGCACCCGGTATAGAAAAGAAAAACGTAGTCCTACGTTAAAATTGATTGAAAGTCGATTCCGCACAGCTGAATGGTGTAAACAGAACGCACCAGGAGCAATTAGACTATATCATCGCAACATAGATGTTGAAAAATTCAACAATGAAGCGTTGAACGATCAAGATCCACTAGACTGTACTGCTGACGATGTGTTTGCAGGATACAAAGATGCTAGTCAGTTAGCAAGTTCCCGTGTCAAGCTGTACAAAATGAGCGTCGTGGAGACCGGCGGGCTGCCTTATTTGCTCCGGCTTGCGGTTGGTAAGCCTTATATGATAACTACCAACGTTGATGTCGAAGATGGTGTAGTGAATGGCGCAATTGGCGAGCTGAAATACATCGAACATGACGAAGTCGATTCTGGGCAGCAGATCGTAAAATTGTGGCTTAAGTTCGAGAGTGAGGCGATAGGTGCTGCTTTACGGATTAAGGCAAGACCTGCCGTTTTCGCCAGGCCTGGTATCCTACAACAGGATTGGACTCCCATCTCCAAACGATCGGCTAATATAAAGCTGAGTGGCATCATTAAATGCAAGCGCATACAGTTTCCGGTGGTCAGTGCCTGTGCGTTAACTGTTCATAAATCGCAAGGTGGCACTTTCCCGGAGATTGTATATGACTACAATAAAAGCCAGGATCAGCAGTTAGTTTACGTTGGGTTGTCACGTGTTCAGTCAATCCAGGGACTGTATTTAACGAACTCAACCAATGCCTTTAAGTTTCATCATGCTAAAGGTAGCAACTCACCTAAGATGGTAGACCTCAGGAACGAGCTGCAGCGTCTAGGAAACCATCGATTACAAACACTTGGGGATAATTTGTACCAAGTTCTGGAAAACAAGGGTTCTGCTACCACGTTGATGAGCATCAATGTTCAAAGTTTGAACGCTCACGTGTTGGATATCGCCTCAGATAGGATTTTAACAAGCGTGGAATTCCTCGCACTAAGTGAGACTTGGCTAGACAATAACTCCTTAGTCAAGATTGAAGGCTACAACTGCATCGTTCAGTTCAAACGCTGCAATGTGAGAGCAGGTGGTGTAGCAATATATCAGCAGGATAAGGCTACCACTATGGCTGCTCCCCACAAGATCCAACAGCTCAGTGAACATCATGACGAGATGTTTAGCGTTGTCGATAACGTCGGGGACATTTGTGCAGCTAATATATCAGTAATGGACACTGAAGTTTTGCTGATTGCGGTGTACATTTCGCCAGGAACAACTGCCAAGAATTTGAAATTGTTCTTGATTCGCAAGTTGTTCAGGTATGCAACGCAAGATTCGCCAATTGTGTTGACCGGAGACTTTAATATTGATGTTTCCAAACAAGAAAATATTGATTTTATAAATTTTATGCAGAAACACTTTAAATTTACTTTAGCTAACCTTCTGAATGAAGCAACCACTCTTGGTGGTTCTTGCATAGATTTAACGTTTGTTAAGAATATCGGCGTAGAGTGCAGGCGTTATTGTTCATATTTTTCATATCATAGACCTATGTTGTCTGTGCTCGCTATCGAAGCACCCGAACCATCAAACCAGCAAACCGTGGAACATGAACCGGAATGACAGCATCTACCGATTCGACAGCAAACCATCGCCTACCCTCGACAATAGCCGGTACTACTTGGATCACACCTGGAACAGCAAACACCAAAATACCAAACGGCCCTTTTCAGGGCCACTTAATTAATTCTAAAGAGTTGGATTCCATAATTTCCTTATACAGTATCAATGCTTCTAAAACACTTAAAGACTAACATGATATGCTTTTTTCCACACAACAGAACCAATATCAACGCCCACCCATTCGACCGTCTACAAAATCATCACCTGGTACTCGACAATGGTACTTCCTCGGACCACTTCAAGAACAGCGAATAACAAAATTCAAAACGGCCCTTTTTAGGGCCATTTCAAGAGTTATTAAGAGTTGAATTTCATAATTTTCGTGGAGAAACGATAGTAGTGCCACACGCACTCATGGTTCTCATCAGTCAGGGACTCTCTCAGGGTCTCATGGTTCTTTAGACTGAATAAAATATTGTGGAAATTTATTAATTCGATGACATCAATTTCTTCACATCAATAAGGAGTCCTACGTCAACTTTGCAGTTATGTCACTGACATAACTCACCCTTTCGTTTTTTTTTGTATAGGGTTTCCTCAAATGGGTAATTTTTTACCCATGGCATGATTGACAATTCACCCATTTTATGACAGATGGGAATGCTGCTTGAAAATGGGTGTTTTTTACCCATTCATGGGTTTTCGCAAACAACCGTGTAGACGCTAAAGTTCGTACACGGTAGGAATTAGAAACCCATTAATGGGTAAAATTTCATCCATTTTTCTAGCCTGTATGAAATTGTCAAAAAATGGGTAGATAAAAAAAACACGAAAATGGGTAAAATATTGCCCATTTGCATCCTTTGTTATTGAAATATATATGGGTATTTTCTTAACCCATAAATGGGTATTGAAAATATATCAACTTATCGTTTGATTGCTTCTGCCATCCACCTTAGATTTTACCTCTCATCAGCTTTCCAAAAGTGATTGTCTACGGATTGACGTCTTTCTTGCCCCGATTTTCAGGAAAAATTGATCAATCTGGACAATGCCCAACTCGAGAGCCTACAGGGTAACTAGGAAACTAGGTATTATAAATATGTACATTATAAGAATAATTCTTTATATTGCAGGTCTGATATGTCCAGAGTCCGGCTATACGATGCCTTAATCCAAGGTTATTGATGATCACAACACTCATGTTAAACATGATCATAACTTTGAAACGGGCCGTAAGAATCTGGTGTACACGCTTAGAAAAAAGTACCCAAAATTAAGTTACAAAAAACTCAACATTGAGTTCTGCCAAGTGAGGTTAACAGTTGGGTAAATTAAAAAATTGGAATAGGTTGTATTCACCCATCTAGTCAGTACAGACATATTTACTCAATTTTAGGTTTTTTATGTGTTCGATATTTGATACCACTTTTAAATATTTTGTTTTGGTTGGTATAGTTTTTTTTGCGAGGTTTTTTGTTTCTTGTGTAATATGTCATAAAAACTACCTTCATGTAAAAAACCTCCAATTAAACGTTTAGTTTACATAAAAAAATAGCCAACAATACTAACAGATCTCATCTATCTTATCAACAATGTGTGCAAAAAATAATAAGGAACATTTATTAATGAAAAACTGATATTTCGAATCTTATTGTACGTTCACACTACTGCATATATTACGTGATATAGAGTATCACCGAGCTTACCCATTTAATGAGTTGACTCCCTTTTCAGAGAAATGGGTGAAATTTTACCCATCAATGGCAACTATACTAGGTTAGTATACATATTAAATATGAGGGGCGTTTGTGATCCTCATAGCAAGAGATAAGCGGAAATTCGATTCAACGATTTGGCAACGGTGTTTATTTTACACAGAGGCTGATAACACTTGCCGCAGTGCAAAATTTGCACGATTGGGTCAGATTTGACTGCTCTCGCTCCACGATTGGCTCAAAAATGGCTGCTTCAGCATATCTCTTACTATGAGGATTACAAAGGGGCGTAGTATAATGTTGCAACATATGTGCGTAGTTTAAAGAAGATTTCTAAAGGTCAGTATCGTGTTCGAAAGAAATTTCTGTTTCTATCCCAAAATTTATTTATATTATCGGCTATTTTTATTAATAATTTGCTAGCCAGACGCGCAATTGCGTTTTGAGCAATAAAACTCGATGCGCAATTCTATAGACATGACGTTGTATTTCAAATCAAAGGTTTTGTTGAATTAGCTCAGCAGTTTTATTAGTCCATATAAAAACCAAAATTTTAGTTGAATTGATTCGTATTTTGTAGTTAACTACGTATTATTTTTTTTTGCGTGAAGGTTCGAATTCCCGTTTCTGAATACTTTAATTTTTACAACATCATTATATTCCATAAGGTAAAATTATAAAACTTATACTGATGCCTTTGTGTAAACTGATCTTAGCGTGCATGGTTTTATGTAAATACATATTAGGGTATTCTAATTTTAGCGTACTTATGAGCAGGCATAGAAAAATGTTCAAATTGGAAATCGCAAACGTAATATGTTTTAACATATTACATATTGAACCCCATTTCTTACCGGTGATTGACGAAATTTTATGAAGATGAATCAGCTATTACTGTACGCGGTGAGGGGAGCGCAATTCGGTGGCTGTATGGGCAAACCGGGGGAGAGGGAGGGCTGGCCGAGGAGGGCGGCCATTGCCACTTTTAGAGCGTCGCCTTCGTGAGCTGGAGGCGATGCTGATTCAGTGGCCTCCACAGGAGGTTCCGGCAAACTATGCACATCGTTCGGCAACACCAGGAATGTAAGAGTAAGAATAGAATCAATAAAGAAAAAAAAAAACTATAAGGGACAGCCCAATGGGGTTGTACGCAAAGTTGACGTAGGACTACGTAACTATTTCGAATTACTACATCGAAATAATCTACATATATATCTATGCATATACATGTACATCATATCGTGATATGACTACCAACTGGATCATACATATTTCCCTTCAGATTTGATAAATTTGCCACGACTGCATTAAAAAGCCACTTGCTTGCGACAGCCGCTGAGTCATCATTCTAGCTGGTTGCTCGCCCGCGTACTTTTCTGCAGGGTACTTGCAACCGTCAGCTGTCAGAGCAGTACTGGCCCATTGCCGCTCCATGGCTGCCGAGCGAATGAAGAAGATTTGAAGGTGTTGTGAGACGTTCCCTGATTGTGAGACGTTCCTTACTTAAATTTGAAGTCTGTGATAGCGAAGTACTGTGTATTTGGTAAATTTACTCTGAAAAATCGGCATTATAAGACATCACCTTATATTTGCGTTAATGTCAATAGTTGAATGTTAAAAATCAATAGTGTTTAATATTTAAATCGAAGCGTAGAAAATGTTCCGATCGATTGGTGCAAACATTTTGAAAATCAATCGTGGAATGACTTAGTTATTAACGTTCAAAACCTATATATTTTTCGTGACGCTCCAAATTTTCGCAATTCGAACGTGTACCCCAGTATTGAAAACACAGACGTAGTCCTACGTCAAAAAACTTTAAAGGGAGCATTGAAAATAATCAAAAAGTTGACCAATCGCGAGGTGAAGCGCAATTACTCTGAAAGTACATCGGCCAAGTGGATTACAGCCCCACTTATTCGCTGGATAAAGGTATGTTATTTCAGAATAGTTTCATTATATTCTATAGTTTATAGCGCATTTTTTACAACCAGGCACAGATTAATCCAAAGACGAACTCTTGACCGAACACCTAATCACCTATGCCAGTGATCTGCCACATATTGTATGCGCTGCGAATGCTATGGAAGCTGAAAATTATTATCTGGTGTTTCCCGGACACGTTTTGGCAGTCGGTCATTCTGCGGTGCATGCCATTGATGTCTTCGTGATGTCGTTTCCGGTTGTCGGATTAAAATTTCATGAGCATGCAATCTTAGTGCGGGGGCACGCAAACGGTCTCCCACACAGTAGCCGTGGGACCGTGCCGTGTTTCATAAAAATGAGTGGGGTTGTGTACAAGACACGACCGGTTGACGTAGACTACGTTAAACCAAGTGATGCATTATAATGTCAGGGAAATTCTGTGTGGTTATTATTAGCGTTAAAAGGGTTTCAATTATTCGTGCGAGGTCGCTTACCATTACCGATAGAAGCAGTTTAAGTCACAATATGACGGGTGCTGCTCTTATGGGACATTAGACCAGCGGTTTGAAGCCAGTAAGTAAGAAAATTCTATTGTACGCTCTTGAGATATTATTTAGTGGCCCTGAAGTTTTATGAAGTCAGTATGTAGGTAAATTCTCTTGTACGCTCTTTATAACTCTTTTGGTGGCCCTGAAAAGGGCCTTTTGGTTTAAATGATGACACGGTCACGGTTGCACGTTTTACGATGGACTATCTTTAAGGCCTAGAAGATAGTTAAGGATCTGTTAGGGAATATAAAATTATTTAATTAATGATAGTTTTGCTCATTCTTATAATCATAATCACTTAACATTACTAAATGTTTATTCGTATGTCATACTGTGCCTGAATGGCCTGCATCTTGGAATTCTCACCATCGCCGGAACCATCAACAATGTTTTGCATCGTTTGGGGGATTTCAGTAACGACAGGCAGCGGAGGAAATTCTATAATACGTACATACAAACGTATATTTTGACTGATACCTTGTCTCCTTTTCAACATTCACCATTTAAATACCATACCATTCGGATCATTTGTATACAATCTGAGTTGTAGCATGCCTTTGCATAATTCAACTTCAAAGATTCAAAGAATTAGAATTTAGGCAATTTTAGCAATTCTTGATTTCAAGGGTAATAATAAACATTGAAATACTCTAGAATTCAAATAACGATAAAATTCGATATTAGAAAATATCCGGCAGGTTTAGTGATTGTTATGAAAACACAATAATCAATTGCAACATTTTCAAATGTGTAAGCGTCTCTTAAAATGTTCAAAGTTTAGGAAGTTTTATCAAACAGAATATAACAAAAATTATCTTGCAGTTGTTGTAAGGTAATATATAAGTATATAGGGTACATTTCCCTTGGCTCTGTCGATTATGTAGCGCACGATTACAGTTTTAACTATAACTCATACAATAATTTAGCTAGTAACGATATTCAACTAGTTATACCTTTGCTAAGACATGCTTAATAAGGCGTTTGCTGTACTGGACCATGAAAAGTCACCAACTAACATTATTGAGTCGAAAACTTTCGAAGGATATCATTAAAGATTCTTGTTCGAACGAATTTCAGTAAAGTTTGTTTATTTCATCGCTCCGGGCATTTATTTATATTATCGCTTCGGGCATTCGGCTATATTCGGTATACTATACAGAATATAAAGCTACCTTATAACATCTAAATGACTTTCTCATGTGATCAATCGGCCATTCCATTTCAAAACATTAAAATTCCCACTATATTTATTTAGTTTTATAGGTATTGGTATGAATAAGCCCTTCGAAAAATACACAACCGCTCACTCTTACTTTTCCATTGAAAACTTTTATATTCTACATTTTACTATGTGATGAATACATTTGGCCATAGTTGGGAATATAAGGTTAAATGCGTACCTAAAATATGGTCTATGGTTTTCTTGTGAAATTATTATTCATGTTACTATGCGAATGTCAGGTAAATTAGGGAATCCATTATGGCTTAAACGTTAAGGAAATTGAAATATATATAAATATATTAGATCTCGCAGAAGAAAGAGAGTTAAGGCCAGAATGGTGGATCTCAGAAACAATAATTTTGCTAACAAAATCCGCGCCCTCCCAGATTGTGCTAAGCCGTTCTGGAAATTAACAAAAATTTTAAAAACCAAGCCTAGGCCCATTCCACCGTTGATCCCACTAGACATCAATGACTCTAAGGATCGTTTGATTACTCCCGCTGAGAAGGCTGCTGAGATAGGTCGACATTTTGTCAGCTCACATAATCTTGGACAGAACATCGTCAGTCCTCACGAAGCTGCCGTTAACGAGCATGCGAATAACATCCATCTATATCCCAATGATTTTCGGAGGAACTAGAAATCACAGCTGACGAACTGTCGACCTATATCAAAACGTCAAAGAACATGAAGGCCCCAGGTTTCGACAAAATTTTGAATTTGGAACTCAAGCACTTGAGTTCCCAATTCTACGAACATCTAGCATTAATTTTTAGTCAATGTCTCCGTCTTAGCTACTTCCCCTCGTGCTGGAAGTCAGCTAAAGTCATACCCATCCGGAAACCTGGGAAAGATCCTTCATGTTCCAAGAGCTATCGACCCATCAGCCTTCTCTCGAGAGTATCAAAACTCTTCGAGAAAGCAATTTACCGTCGGCTCCTTGCGTCTACCGACGAACTCAACATTCTGCTTGATGTACAGTTTGGCTTTCGACGCGGTCGATCAACGGTACATCAACTGAATCGAGTCACTAACATCCTCAGGCGAAACAAGTCGGTTTCGAAAACATCTGCCATGGCCCTTCTTGACGTTGAAAAGGCGTTTGACAACGTCTGGCATGATGGCCTGGTGTACAAGCTGCATGGGTTCAATCTTCCAGTCTTTCTGGTGAAGATGGTAAAAAGCTACTTATCAAACAGAACATTCAGTGTTTCGCTGCATGGTGCAGTTTCTGATGCGCAGGAGGTTTCCGCCGGTGTTCCGCAGGGAAGCATACTAGGTCCACTTCTGTTTAACCTGTTCACCTCGGACATACCCCCACTCCCTGAAAACGGATCTCTGTCGCTGTTCGCCGATGATACCGCAGTCGTCCACAATGGTAGGGTAGTGAGACGATCGCATCGAAACTGCAGCGAAGCCTGAATGTTCTGTTGAAGTATCTCACAGACTGGAAGATCTGCATCAATGCAGCGAAGACCCAGGTCATCCTCTTCCCACACTCGAAATCGCCCAGACTTGTTCCGGCTGAGGATGTTAAAATTCGACTAAAAGGCACAACGGTGGAATGGACCAATTCAGCCATCTATCTTGGCGTGACTCTAGATAGCAAGCTGAACTTCAGGGAACAGGTTGACAAGACTGTCACAAAGTGTAACGTTCTGTTGAAGCTTATGTACCCATTGCTACACAGAAAGTCTACATTGTCCCTGAAGAACAAGCTTGCTATCTACAAACAGATCATTCTCCCGGTTATCGAGTACGGCATGCCGATCTGGGAGAGCTGCGCAAAAACACACCACCTGAAACTACAGCGGGTTCAAAACAAGTTTCTCAGGATAATCCTGAACACACCTCCGCGGACGAGAAATACTGAGATCCACCGTCTGGCCGAGATTAAAACACTCGAAGATCGTTTTAGTGAGACTATCAATAGGTACAGGACACGTTGCCACCTATCAGACCACCAAGTCATCCGGGACCTGGTACCCCTTCCCTAGGTTTTTAAAATTGTAGTTATTGTAGTTAGGTAGGTTATCAAATTATTTAAATTAAACAAACCAATCCCCATAGGGATGATATGTACATTAGAATAACAAATTAACAAACACACCACAAACAAACACAAAGAAGAACAAAGATGAAGAGCCTCTTCGGCTAGACAATTGATATGTAATAATTAAATGTAAACATTGAATGAAACAACAAATAAAGACACATTTTAAGTAAGAAGAAAGAGAGTGAGTTTTATAAAATATCATTATTCTTTGCAATGGGTATGGGAGAAAAGGTTGGTTAATATATGATAAATTCTTATAAATATAAAATAAACACCTGAGAAAATAATCACGCATTAAAACATGTTCAGCGCTTTAGTTGTATCGATATCATTTGAAGGTTCATATGATGTATAAGCACGCGACGCATGTCATCACCAGAATACAATTAATACTATGTTAAAATTTATTAAGACAGGGAGCAATAACATAGAGAGATATTCAATTGCTATGATGACATGCTCTTTGTTAAATTGATTTAAGGTGAATCGCTGCTCCATGTATGTTTTCCTATCTTTTATCTCGCTCTCGCAAACTCAACTTGCTATTTCAAATTGATAATTCTCGATTGTTAGTGAATGAACATCGAATCGAACTCTATCAAAATCCTCACAGCAAGAAAGTAGTAGCGACTCTGATTTATATCAATTTTAAATGTTGAGGTAATGACTGTCATCAAGAATGATTCAGCATGATCCCTTAAATTAAATAAATATCAATTTCCTACCTCGAGTTGAAGGACCTTCTCCAGCGTCCCAACTAGTTGTTGGCAACGCATTACCTCTTGCTGCTTTCAATTTCGCCCGATAACTACGAGCTCGCTCGGCATCGGTGCACGGTCGTTTCGGAGGATTTCCCGTATGTTCGCTCTTTAAGCGCTTCCTGAATCTGCGTGAGCGTTCTGGATCAAATCGGTTAGGCATTCTCACTTTCACTGTTTCTCAAAACGTTTTTCTTCCTAGAGGTAGGACTCTATCCAACGCGAATCGTTAACACAACAGAACAACTGTTTATAACACTACTAATTGGAATTTACAGAGAATGTTGGTTCGGAATATTATGTTCGACATCGAAAATGGTGTCCGTGATAGGAAATTTGTGTGGTTTAAGGTATGCGACGAAGGGAAAACAAGTTTTGCTAATACCACTGGCTGCCAATCGACAATTTGAAACGAAAATCCCAATCAAACAAACTCTCAAGCTGAGAATTTTAAATTGACAGTAGCAAAGATGGATTGGTATCTGGTAGCATTTATTGATTTATCGCGGGTTGCGCCAACCAGCCAAAATTTTCCCGACAGCTCGCCCTCCATGCAGGCGTTTTTGCAGTTGCGGCGAACGAATTGGCACCATATTAGGCGCACAAACCCAACGAAATAAAAGTTTAATTCTTTTATAAACAACTCTTTTGATTCAATTGGTTGTCCCCAAAAGGACAGATTATCAATTAATGGATAGCGCCAACCAGCTGGGTGAAATTTTTACCGACGGCACCGAACTTAATTTAAGATTAGTTCATTCTTGAATAATCAACTCTTTTATTTGAATTTATTGTCCTCAAAAGGACAGATTATTTCCACCTACTGCTGACTGCTACTCGCCCCCAAGGACGCTTTCCCCCAAACAGCAGCGTTTTCGAAGTCGCGACGAAACAATCCCCACGATGAGGTAAGATGGCGGCTTGCACAAAACCGACGCGATTGTGCGCCCTCATAATCCGCCATTTTGCCTCATCGCGACGATCGCTGTTTGGGAGAGCCTTGCTACTTACCACCACCAGCTGCAAGGTGACCACCAGCTGCCTCTGCACCAGCTCCGCTACCGTACAAATGAAGGTCCATCAACTGCAGCATTATTTTGCCACCGCGGCAGCGAAATCGCGGTGGAAAAATCGCCGCGGTGAGATTACATGGCGGCTTATGGGAGCGCACAAACCGACGCGATGGGTTTTTTAATCGCGTTGGTTTGTGCGCTCCCATAAGCCGCCATGTATTCTCACAGCGGCGATTTTTCTACCGCGATTTCGCTGCCGCGGTGGCAAAATAATGCTGCAGTTTGGTGGAGCCTTGAAGCAGCTCCCAGCAACCAGCTCTCAGCGACCAGCTCCGCACAGCTTCAATGCTGCCAAACGACTGAGGCAAAATTTTTCCTAAGTGTGCCTTCTATGCCGTTCTCAGCTGCGTGCGAGACGTACATGGAGAGACGAATGACATGATTGGTTAAAGTCTCTCTCTAATACAAAGAAGAAGAAGATGATGCAAGACGTTCCTTGCTTCGATTTGAAATCTGTGATAGGAAATTTGGTAAAATTACTCTGCAAAATGACATTATAAGACATCACCTTATATTTGCGTTGTTTTCAATAGTTTACTATTGATTGAGAAAAATGTTTGACAATTGAATTGGAGCGCGGTAAAATTTCCGACCGATTGAAGAAGAAATCATGTAAATCTATCGTGGATTATTTGAGTTATTCGCATACAAAACGTACGGTTTTTCGTGACGGTCGCAAAATTTTAGATTTTCATTTGAAACCCTACCCTTGCCGTAAGACGTAGTCTACGTCAAAAATACTCATTTTCTGATACCTATGCTTTATACCCATAAATGGGTAAGTCGAGCTTACTCATTTAATGTACTGGCGTTTTCAGAGAAATGGGTGAAATTTTACCCATTAATGGCAACTATACTAGGTTAGTATACATATGAAATATGAAGGGCGTTAGTGATCCTCATAGCAAGAGATAAGCGGAAATTCGATTCATGGCTGCTTCCGCATATTACTATGAGGATTACAAAGGGGCGTAGTATAATGTTGCAAGATATGTGCGTAGTTTAAAGAAGATTTCTAAAGGACAGTATCGTGTTCGAAAGAAATTTCTGTTTCTATCCCAAAATTTATTTATATTATCGACTATTTTTATTAATAATTTGCTAGCCAGACGCGCAATTGCGTTTTGAGCAATAAAACTCGATGCGCAATTCTATAGACATGACGTTGTATTTCAAATCAAAGGTTTTGTTGAATTAGCTCAGCAGTTTTATTAGTCCATATAAAAACCAAAATTTTAGTTGAATTGATTCGTATTTTGTAGTTAACTACGTATTATTTTTTTTTTTTTTTGCATGAAGGTTCGAATTCCCGTTTCTGAATACTTTAATTTTTACAACATCATTAAATTCCATAAGGTAAAATTATAAAACTTATACTGATGCCTTTGTGTAAACTGATCTTAGCGTGCATGGTTTTATGTAAATACATATTAGGGTATTCTAATTTTAGCGTACTTATGAGCAGGCATAGAAAAATGTTCAAATTGGAAATCGCAAACGTAATATGTTTTAACATATTACATATTGAACCCCATTTCTTACCGGTGATTGACGAAATTTTATGAAGATGAATCAGCTATTACTGTACGCGGTGAGGGGAGCGCAATTCGGTGGCTGTATGGGCAAACCGGGGGAGAGGGAGGGCTGGCCGAGGAGGGCGGCCAGGGCCACTTTTTGAGCGTCGCCTTCGTGAGCTGGAGGCGATGCTGATTCCGTGGCCTCCACAGGAGGTTCCGGCAAACTATGCACATCGTTCGGCAACACCGGCAGCACCAGGAATGTAAGAGTAAGAATAGAATCAATAAAGAAAAAAAAAAAAGTACTACGTTACTATTTCGAAATTCTACATATATATCTATGCATATACATGTACATCATATCGTGATATGACTACCAACTGGATCATACATATTTCCCTTCAGATTTGATAAATTTGCCACGAGCTTGGCAAGACTGCATTAAAAAGCCACTTGCTTGCGACAGCCGCTGAGTCATCATTCTAGCTGGTTGCTCGCCCGCGTACTTTTCTGCAGGGTACTTGCAACCGTCAGCTGTCTGAGCAGTGCTGGCCCATTGCCGCTCCATGGCTGCCGAGCGAATGAAGAAGATTTGAAGGTGTCCCTGATTTAGATCGTGCACTGCTGCATGTGAGACGTTCCTTACTTAAATTTGAAGTCTGTGATAGCGAAGTACTGTGTATTTGTTAAATTTACTCTGAAAAATCGGCATTATAAGACATCACCTTATATTTGCGTTCATGTCAATAGTTGAATGTTCAAAATCAATAGTTTTTAATATTTAAATCGAAGCGTAGGAAATGTTCCGATCGATTGGTGCAAACATTTTGAAAATCAATCGTGGAATGACTTAGTTATTAACGTTCAAAACCTATATATTTTTCGTGACGCCCCAAATTTTCGCAATTCGAACGTGTACCCCAGTATTGAAAACACAGACGTAGTCCTACGTCAAAACATTTTTGGACATATCAAAGTCGAATTCGTCACATACAGAATTAAAAGTGCGAAGGCACGAATCTAACGGATTATTGTAGCCATAATTAGTGCGGTGATAAGGAACAGCAAGCATCGGATAATTTCGAAGTCGATGAGGAGGAACGTTCAGTGAAATCTGCTCAAGCAGCGCAGGGCAGTCAATAACGCCGATTAGGATGTCAAAAACCAGCAGACGCTGCATTTTAACACGCCTGACAGTCAGTAGTTCCAAGTTTATTAGTTTGCAACGGTCCAAGTACGGAGGGAGATTGTCCGGGTCATTCCAAGGAAGTGAACGAAGTGCGAAACGAATGAACTTTTTCTGTACACGTTCAATAGAAACGATGGGTGCCACATAATAAGGAGACCAAACGGGGGCCGCATACTCGAGGATGCTCGGTACCAAACTGCAATAGAGTGATTTATTTATTTATTTATTGATATAATTCCAACTGACTTAACATCTTATTGGAATGGGGAAAAGCCATGTGGCGTAAAAACCCCCTATTTCTAAATCGTACACTACATAAATTAACATGAATAGAAGGAACACAAAACAAGCAAAACTAAATTAATTCTAGTACACACAAAAATTGTCAGTAAACTTAAAATAATCTGTCGTGATGGAATCAGTCATCTAGTGTCTTCGCCATGAGTGCCAGTACGTAGTAAATGCCACAATTTCTGAACTAGCGTCTCGTCATCCAACTACGCTGAATTCGGTGACGGAAGGTCTCAGCGGAACAGTTGAAGTTGAACAGAGCGTAGAATTCATTGAAGCGCGATGACATAAATCGAATTGGATCGTGTTGGCCGTAGTTTGCTGCACGATTTCCGAGCTGCAGAAAATTTCTTGTTCGCAGAACTCGTTCAGGAGCGTAGATGAACAGTTCGGCCAAAATTCCTGGAGAGTCGGTTTCACCTAGTAGCACTTTTGCTACGAAAACTGCTTGCATTACTGTACGCCTATGCTCCAAGGTTTCAATACCCAAGAGTGAGCAACGATCCTGGTACGCTGGAAGGTTGACAGGATCATTCCACGGCAGATGACGGAGAGCATAACGCACAAATTTTCTTTGGACTGCTTCAATCCTCGCAATCCAGATTCCTTGATACGGGCACCACACCAAGGCTCCAAATTCCAGAATAGAACGCACGAGAGAGCAGTACAATGCTTTCAGACAGGTGGGATCACGAAACTCGTCGGAGATCTTAAACATGAAACCGAGCTGTCTGTTTGCTTTGGTTATCATATCCGTGTAGTGTTGTCTGAATGTCAAACCGAGTCAAGCGTGACTCCAAGGTCACGAACAGTATCAACTTTCTGCAGAGGTTGATTGTTTATCGTGTAATCAAACGCAATTGGGTGCAATTTTCGATGGAATGTGATAATGAAGCATTTACTAACACTCAGAGTGAGGAAATTCCTGGAACACCACTCTTCAAAGCTGCTGATCAAGTGCTGTAGTCGTAAACAATCAGCGAAGCATCGCACAACCACATAAATTTTCACATCGTCTGCATAGAACGACCTGCAGTTAGGTGGAAGTAGCAGTCCAACCTCGTTGATGAAAATTGAGAACAGCAGTGGTCCCAAGTTGCTGCCTTGAGGTACGCCCGACATATTAGTAAAGTAGCTCGATTTAGCTGAGCCGATCTTCACACAGAGTATCCTGTCCGTTAGATAAGATTTAAACCAACGAACTAAGTTATTTGACACACCAAGTTTGTCTAACTTTGCCAAAAGTATAGCATGGTCGACCCGGTCGAAAGCAGCCTTAAGATCCGTGTAAACAACGTCGACTTGAGATC
Organism: Aedes japonicus; assembly: GCA_034211315.2. NCBI lineage: Eukaryota > Metazoa > Arthropoda > Insecta > Diptera > Culicidae > Aedes > Aedes japonicus. The sequence goes on along the minus strand of JASCZW010006405.1, from coordinate 78,107 downwards.
CAGTTTCCATATTCCGGCGACACGAGGAAACGAAAGGTGCAAGGTTGGTTGAAATCGATCTTCTGGGGTGAAATCCATGTTGTTCAGGAGAGATGTAGTGTCTGCAACTAACGAACAACAAGTCGTTGACGATGATCTCGAAAACTTTTGAGCAGGCACAGAGCGATGTGATCCCTCGATAATTTTCGGCATTTTGTTTATCTCCTTTCTTGATAATCGGGAACATGAACGAAGATTTCCAACGTGTTGGATATTTTCCCTGGCGTAACGAGGTATTGAAAATCTTCAAAAGAGGAATCGTAAACACTGCAGAGCAATTCTTTAGTACACAAGAAGGAATTCCGTCAGGTCCTGCCACGTTTGAGAGTTTCAGCTTCCGGATTGCGGCTTCAACGAGGTCTGATGTAATCGCAGGAATATTGAAGTCGAACGCGTCTCTGGGAGTATCTCTGAGTGCTTCGCTGACTTGCTCCAATGCTGGCACGGTGTTATTGAATACACTTTTGAAGTGCTCAGAAAGTAGATCACATTTGTCCACTGGTGTGCTGGCGATTCTGTCGCCAAGATGAATTTCAACTGGTAGCCCGTTAACATTCCTTTTTGTGTTCACAAATGACCAGAACAACTTTGGGTTGCGCCGAAGGTAAGATTGGATTCGTTTTGAATAATTCTTGTAAAGAAGACGATTGTACATTCGGTAATGGGTACTAGCTGTCGAGAAAATTCGCTTGGTGAATTGATTTCGAGTTTTGCAGTACTTACGAAGAGCCTTCGATCTCACACGTTTCAGGTACAGTAAATGAGCGTTAGACCAAGGAGGTTTACGAGCAGGTCTCCTCAGCGGAACAAAATCTGATATAGCCCGAGACACTACCTCGTCAAAAAAATCAACCGCTTCATCGATAGTAGAGCACGAGTCAAGGAACTGCCAAAAATTTTAAAGCATAGATGTCGTTGAACTCAGAGGCGTGCCGTCGGATTAGCCCAACACTGAGAAGGCTTTAGCAGTCGTGATTCCCACATGCTGATTGAACTGTAGCTTGGCATCGATGGTAACTCCCAGGTCGCAGATTGAAGCCACACGATCCAGATGCGCGGTCCCCATGCTGTACTGGTGATGAGCGGGATTGTTGGAGCGAGTGAAGGATATAACTTTGCATTTATCGTTATTAACACGCATGCCATTGTCGCTACACCAGATTAACAATGTGTTAATATCCTCTTGTAAGGCGAAATAGTCGCGTGGAGAACATATTATGCGAAAAAATTTAAGATCATCGGCGAACGATAGTTTGAACGACGAGAGGTACAAGCACAAATCGTTAACGAAGATGTTAAATAACAGCGGGCCCAATACGCTGCCTTGGGGTACTCCTGACGAGATGTTGAGTTGACGAGATCTTGATGAATTGACCACTACGTGCGCTGTGCGGCCAGAGAGGTATGAAAAAAGTCATTTTTTGTCATTTTTTAAAAATATAACATTTTCCCCTATGGAGCTAGTTTCCATATATGTTCCGCAATGCTGATTCCGGGGCTTAGTGACCAGACCAGGTATGCAGAACTCAACAACGAGATGTCCTTAAAGTTTTCGCATAGGTCTAGTCGAGGGGAAATTTCGCTTTGTTATGAAATTATCCAAAACAATATTGTCATTTTTAAAAATATTTTACACCATTGAATATCAATCTGCTATGTTAACCGATATAACCATTTACTACTAATTATAATTTTGAAACAACACAAAAATTTCATAATAAACTTGTGAACTCTTCTCACAAGCAAAGCGTTGAACGATCATCTGAAAATTTGTCCCCCGAACAAGGAAAAACATTGTTACACAAAGGCATCCAATTACAAAGCGATCCTTGTCCTTCACATAGGATTGACAACAACAACGGTCCAAACTTCTTGTCATGTCCTTTCGGCAGTGTCGCTTCGTCTAGACACGAAAAATGAAATATTTCCATCGTAAAACTGTCCAGGGAAAATATTTACAAGAAAATTGAGAATCAAAGTACCCTTGTTTTGCTTGTTGTCTGGTTGCCTGTGGTCTTCTGGAGGTCCTCACAATCCAAGCAGGCCGAGCGCCGCCAGGCGCACAACAAATCAAACAAATTGGACAATTTCCATTGCTAGCAGATGTTAGTGCGGATACTAGGGATAAACGAACAAAAATTTCCTTGTCAACCTGATGCAATGCTTGCGGTGAAAGATGAACCAGTAAAAATAAAACCTATCGGAGCATTTTATGACCCGGTTCCATTGGTTGACTGCGGTAAACAAATTCGAACCAGTTGAGGGTGGAGCTTGCGTGATGTTTTCCAGTAGGCACCGTCTGTCGATGGTGGCTGACGGCAACGAAGTGAAAATTCCGCTACTGCGCATTCTGACCCGACACGAATCGCCGAACGAGGGAGTGCACGGTTGTGGATTTTTCAGGGCAAGTGACTGCGGAGAACTCTGAACTCTTTCGATGACAACTGTGACCCATAATTTATTGAGATTGAAGGAAAAAGGTTAAAAGGTTTTCCGAACCAGACTCCGGCCAAGACGTATATGCACATGCTAAAGTGAAGTGGCGCCGATTATTTGCATCACAGCGTATGCAGTCGGGCCAACCAGGGCAGTGCCATATGCTTTTCTTGTTCGTTCGTTGTCTATCTTCCTTTCTTCGACAATGCGTTTTCTTTGGGAAATAATTTATTCATTACAGCAATCGATGTAAATGTATGTACCTTTTTGTAATTTATAGTAAGCCTAAAAAAATGATTTGTGTAAACGAGCAGCCAACATTCGATATCTTTATAAATCCGCAGGAACCGACAGACAGATTCCAGCAGTCTTCTGTCCAGATATTTAAAACCTATTTTGTGCCGTCTATTATTTATAACCAAATGAGAAGAAATGTACGCTAGGAAACCACTTGAGAATGCTATTTTCACGCGGTGCATGACGGGAACTACTGTTTCCACTATTCCAACGAACTTTGAATCCCTCCGACTTACAGAGATCAAGGGAAAATTTCACTTTTCATTTACCGAGCACAGACGGACAGCCGAAACGGACTTACTGCCGATACGAGCGATTAATGTGACACGGAATCGTCATAATCCGAAATGGAACAGAGGCCAGAAAGAGAAAGACGCATGAGTTATGGAATGGAGAGAATTTTATTGCCAGATGCCAAATCGTGTGCTTCTGGCTCATGTTTCCCGTTCTCATTCGGTTGGTTTTGTTCTGGCGCTGGAATTTTATTACTTTAATTGAGATTTAATTTGTGCCATAAAGCTGATAACCAGGGGCAATTAGGTTGGGAAATCTTTGTTCATTGAATCATTTGTTGGCAATATTTCTCAACGGTGTTGATATGAGATTTCTTTTTTCTTTTTCGGGGGTTTCTCAAATAAACTGGTAAACTTTGAATCAGCCCTGCTAACCGCTTATCGAAGAAAGAGTTATCTATCTTGTTGCAACATTAAATAATGATTCATCAATATAAAAAACGAATATAACAAATAGCAGTTTGAAATATCGAGTTCTAACAGAACCTTACCTTTCATATCATAGTATAACTGGTGGTAAAATGAAGAAACTGTTTGGTTTTTATCCATGATACTAACTATATTTTAAAATATTAACTTTATTTTAGTAAGGTCCTTAGTCCAATCAGTTCTTACAAAGCTCTTAGGAAAGGGGTCTTCCAGTCTGTTACCTTAGGATAGTACGCGTGTTATTCCAGCTTTTCGCTGCTTCCTGAATATCTTCCAACTTCCAGCTTGTACGGAGAGTTACCCGATTTAGAGACGAATCAGCGCACATCACATCCGAAACGCATTGTGGAAAGCACTTTGGAAGCCCCCGGTTCATCTGCCCAGGTCACGCCAATTCCAGCCACCGTTCAGCATAGACGTCTCTGCGGTGAGGTCAGATGCACACGATTTAGCTTCTCCTTTGCCTGATATTGCCTCGCACTCTAGTTATGTCATCGGTACTTCGGTTTCCTCACCCGCACCATCACGCTCAAACATCCATGCTCCCGATTGCTATCACGAGATCGTCAATTACTACCAGAACGTCGGTGGTATTAACAGCGATGTCGACGATTTCCGCATAGCTACTTCGGACCAGTGCTACGACATCGTCGTCCTCACGGAGACCTGGCTGGATTCACACACACTCTCTTCTCAGGTATTCGGCAAAGATTACGAGGTATTTCGATGTGACAGAAATGCCGATAATAGCCATAAAGCGAAATGTGGGGGCGTACTAGTAGCTATAAGTACAAAATTTAAAGCAAAGGCTCTTGAAAACCCTTCTTGGACTCGTTTGGAACAAGTTTGGACGTCGATCAAATTGGGCGATCGTACATTATTCCTTTGCGGACTGTACATTCCACCCGACCGCATACGCGAGCGTGAACTAATTGCAACACATTGCCAAACACTTTTCGCAATATTGGAAAATGCCAAAACAACCAACGATGTTCTGGTGATAGGCGACTTTAATCTGTTTGGGATTTCATGAAAATTATCTGACAGTGGGTTTCTATTTCCCGATGCCAATCATTCTGTCATGCATTCCAATGCTTCGTTCCATCTGGACAATTACAGCTCACTCTCTCTCTCTCAAATCAATCATGTCACCAACCAGAACACCCGCAGCTTTGACCTCTGTTTTGTGAGCGCCCACCACACCGCGAAGCTCCCTCTAGTGAAACTAACTCTTCATCATCCGCCTTTACTGGTCACGTTACGATCAAAGCTGCAACATGGTTTCGAAATCTCACCTGCCAGAGTTTACTATGATTTTGTTAGTGCCAATCATCGCAATATCGCCGAGTTACTCCCGCTTTTCGATTGGGATAACATTTTGGATACAGTCAATGTCGAGTCAGCCGCTCAAACATTATTCAACGTTCTGGCATATTTCATAGACCGACACGTTCCAAAGAAAATCCATCGTCGTACGTCTCGTCCACCTTGGCAAACGAGCGAACTTCATCGCTTGAATTCTGGCAAGAGAACTGCTCTCAGAAAATTCACAAAGCACTGGACACTATTTCTAAGTCGTCACTATGTTAGGATGAATCACGAATGAAATTGAGTCACGAAACGTCAAGTCAAGTCACGCCCTAAACAATTCTGGAAATTTGTAAACGAACAACACCACGAAGTTGGCCTTCCGTTGTCTATGTCGCTCCACGGCAACAAGGCTTCCACCCCGCAGGGTATTTGCCACACAGATAAAAAGAAACATTGAATTTTATGCGTTTTCTAATGCACATAAATGGAATGCTACATTTGGCAGAAGTTAATAGGATATATCATGTAAATTGAGGTCAGATAACGCCTGCATCTAGCCTTTTGTATGACAGATTACAAACATTTTTGTATGTTGTATGGATGATTGCATACAACTTCACTGTTTACGCCTCCTTCAGGTTGAAATTAAACGAGAGGAAATTTTACGCGCTTGTTAAAATTAATTATTTTTTTCTGTGGCTATTTTACAAAAAATTCTCTAGCGTTTTCACCGAAGAGACATTGAGCGATGACCACATTAGACTTGCGGCCAGCTACGTTGCACTTGCCGATCAAACCTTGGGCCAAGGCAGCATCGATGCAGAGATGATAATCAAGGCCTGCTCTAAACTCAAATTGTCTCACAATCCCGGGCCGGATGGAATTCCTTCGTCCTTTCTCAAACTACACCTGGATAGTTTATTGCCCCCGCTGCTTCACGTTTTTCGACTATCTGTGGCTGTCGGTATTTTTTCTCGCTGTTGGAAATTTGCTCACATGTTTCCAGTACACAAAAAGGGTAGCAAACGGGATGCTTGCGATTATCGCGGCATAACTTCGCTTGGCGCTATTTCTAAACTGTTTGAGCTTATAATTATAAAACCGTTGCTCGCTCACTGCAAACCGTATATTAGTACCGACCAGCACGGACTCACGGCTGGTCGCTCCACTACTACAAACCTGCTGTGCCTTACTTCCTACATAACTGACAGTATGGCGAAACGCACCCAAACGGATGTCATTTACACCGACTTGTCTGCAGCCTTCGATAAATTGAACCACCGCATAGCTATTGCCAAACTGGAAAGGCTTGGGATCAACGGATGCCTGCTGCAATGGTTTCAATCGTACCTCACTGACCGTCATCTGGCTGTAGTCATAGGAGATTGTCCATTGTCATGTCAGTCTCACATGTTCAAAGCCCCGTCTGGTATACCGCAGGGTAGTCACTTGGGACCGTTGATTTTTTTGATCTACTTCAACGACGTAAATTTGGCTTTCGAAGGACCATGACTATCATAAGCAGATGATCTGAAACTCTATCTTCGAGTGCACTCACTCGATGACTGTCGCTTTCTACAACGTCAGCTGAATGATTTTGCCGACTGGTGCAATTTGAATCGCATGGATGTCAACCCGGCCAAATGCACGGTTATATCGTTTTTGCACAAGAAAGAGACTATTTTGTTGAAGTTTGTCTTGTTGGGCACCGGAATTGAGCGCGTCAGTCAAGTCAAGGACCTAGGAGTAATTCTGGACACCCAACTCACCTTCAAGCAGCATATCTCGTACGCTGTCGGCTCCTCCTGCATTTTGGGGTTCACCTTCCGGATTGCCAAAGACTTCACGGACATCTACTGCCTCAAATCGTTGTACTGCTCCTTGTGTCCTATATTAGAGTATCGCTCGGTTGTGTGGACTCCCCATTACAACAACGGTGTCGTAAGAGTAGAGGCTGTTCAGCGACGGTTTTTGAGATTTGCGCTACGTAAACTACCGTGGACGGATCCCTATCGTTTGACAACTGATTAACCTGGAGTCCCTGTCAGCCCGTAGAGATACAGCCAGGACTTTGTTAATCGCAGACATCTTGCAAGGCCGCATCGACTCCACCGGCTCCTCTCTTAGCTCAGACGGTTAAGGTGCAGCTACAAAGTAATACAATGCTGGAGGTGACTGGGTTCGATTCCCGGTCTGGCCTAGGAATTTTTCGTTAAGGATTGCCACACAATCATACTAATGCAAAAATGGTACTTGGCATCGAAAGATCTCAATCAATACCGGTCGAAGTGCTTTTAGAACACTTAGTTGAGAGCAAGCAATAAGCTAGTTGCGAAAGCAATAACGTCCTTGGTTCGAGTACTGCTCGAAGAAGAGGAGTACAATAGCCCACTGCACGGGAAATAATGTGCCCCTATAACGATGTAACGATTTGGCTCTAAGCATTATTGGTTGCATACATTTAGGTGCTGTCTTTAATTAAATATATCAGGAAGTATAATCAAGGGACGCATAAAAATGCATTTGCTGCATAAGGCACATTCAAAATGCATTTGCTGCATAAGGCATTAGCATCATAGTTGCAAATCGATGGACCGTCTGCAGCAACATCTTTGGGAATGTAGCGATCAACTTTTCGCTCAAAGTTTCCACCAACTTTAATAGTTGAACCTGCGTTTGTGGTGTCAGATGTATTCATACCGGCTATGTACGATTTCATAATCCTGCCGTTGAGTTCTTCCCGACAACACGGACACACAAACATCGCCTTGCCTTGCAAGAAAAGGTCTCGATCCACTGAGGCTAAATTCACAACCCTAAGAAGGCTAAGATCACAAAACCCACAGCACAACGGATCAATTTGATTCACTTTCAGCTGGCATGTACCGCATTGTTTCTTCTCCAATCTTGCAGCACAAAGCTGCTGTGGCAACAACAACTAGTAAAACAAACAAGAGTTTGGAGGTGCGATAAAAACTCAAACCAATTTGGTGTCAGCTAGAAAAGCTGTTTGAAATGAATTTCACTCCAACGATACACCATAAACCAAGGAACCAATAACAGGAAGCGTTTTTAAGATGGCGTAATTAGATTGATGAATCCGGTGGACTATTGGGTGGTACGATTGACTTTGATTTGTTGGAACAATTAGATGTTAACAACTGCTGTCCTTCCTTAGCACACATTATTCCTGATGGACCAGGACGTAAATTTGCCGTAACGGTCAAGTTGACTGGTGTATGCTGTCAGATCTTGTGTCTTCGTCTGTTGTTGACGCTACATTAGAGTCCTGAAAAAAAGTCAACAATGAGCACCAGTCAGCAGATGGCAAATGGCGATGGCGATTAAAATTTAGTTCAAAGTAGAGGGGATGAAAAACTGATCGGATGAAAAAAATCTACATTTCTGATCCTCCATCTGATAATGGACTCCCATACCTGCTCAGCCTGAAAATCGTTGGCAAACACTGACAATCGGAATTCAAAATCTCTCCACTTGTTTGTAAGTAAAACCACAGTTTGCAAACCCGCAAGTTATACAATTTTTCAACTTTCTGCTAACCTATTTGAGAACAACTCTGCAATAAGAGCCATCTCGTCTATAATGTAATCCGCCATCTTCACAAGTTACAACTGAAATCATGCGATGTTATACGTGTTTCGCATCAATAATAGTCATGAAAAAGAAAACACATTTATTATGAAAAATCCTCACACCAATTATGAATTTTATAAGCGGTTTGAATGAATTCCATACAAGTTCACTCACGTTACATATTTTTATACGTTTAACCTTATGAATATTGTAACCGTGCCGGGGAAGGGTGCTGAATCTCAGTCAAACGCGATGGCTTAAGCGCCACTCCCGTGTTGAATTTGCCCGACTAATTTTGAAACTGGTTTCTCAGAGGAACCACCCGATGGCACTTTAGGAAGACCCTACTTCAAACGCACATATGCTTCCGAAACCCCAAATGAACACCATCAAATTAACGAAAACTCCGTCAATCCCTGCAAGTGATATGATTTCCGTAGCCTCTTTAGCCACTAAAGCCAGACCAACCAACGAACATGTTTTCAAACGAATGTATTTGATTTAAATAGACGAATGCAACAGCAAAAATGACGAATAAGCCAGCTAAAGGACGAAACGTAAATAAAAAAAAACGGAAACTTAACAAAACTCCAACCTCAATATTTATAAAATCTGTTTACAAATTACACTCGTGTTGGAAGTACTTGCTCTAAAGCTACAAACTATTTAACTAATCATAGCCATGAAAACTTTGTACGGACATACCTGCGGAGGTTTTTTTTCTGATGACGGTGATGATGGTTTCAAACAAAGCAATAATGATGACGGAACGAAGCAACGGTTCAGAAATGGCGACGCTTGGTGTACCTAGACCCTTGCGCAATATGGCCGAAACTAGAATTGCGGATGAGAGTGATTAATACCTCGATTAATATTAGCGTTCGGAATTGACCTTCTCCTTCAATATAGGAGCCCCCTTTCCCAAGCGACCTGGCTTCCCGTACCTTTCCGCTATAACCAGGCGGGGTTAAGGAAGACTACTAGATTTTGGGTAAGGTCCGGTTCAGTGTCCGACACTTGACAACAGATCACTGAAACCGCGCTCTCGGTATTCGTTCCACAGAGATTGTCATGTGAGGTGGAATCACGACGGATTTTGGGCGACCGACGAAATAAATTCGCTAGCTTTTTGGGCGAACTTCACTCTCCTCCGTGTAGCTACCTAAGCAGGCGGGCCTTCGCAGGGCGCACGAGTCTGCCGTTCTTGCCGACGACGTTCACCAAATATCTTAAATCACCTCCGTTCAGCGTCCACGTTCGCCGAACGAGGAATATTAATCCAGCCCATACAATGCAAAAAGTTCGTCGAACGAGCTGTTCAACGCGAAATGACAAAATTACCATCAGGAATCACGTGAAATTAATCATTTAGTTACATTACCTTTTCGTGCGTACACAGAAAAAAATAATTAATTTTAACAAGCGTGTAAAATATCCCCTCGTTTGAATCCAAGCTGAAGGAGGCGTAAACAACGAAATTGTTTGCAACTTTTCAAGTGCCATACAACAATATTGGCAATCTTTTATACAACAGGCTGGATTCAGGCGTTATCTGGCTTAAATTTACTTGAAATATCCCATTATTTTCTGGCAAATCCAGCATTCCCTTTATGTGCATTAGATAACGCAAAAAATTCAATGTTTCATTCTATCTGTGTACACAGAAAAAAATAATTAATTTTAACAAGCGTGTAAAATATCCCCTCGTTTAAATCCAAGCTGAAGGAGGCGTAAACAACGAAATTGTTTGCAACTTTTCAAGTGCCATACAACAATATTGGCAATCTTTTATACAACAGGCTGGATTCAGGCGTTATCTGGCTTAAATTTACTTGAAATATCCCATTATTTTCTGGCAAATCCAGCATTCCCTTTATGTGCATTAGATAACGCAAAAAATTCAATGTTTCATTCTATCTGTGTATTCACAACTTTAACAGTTATTTGCACAACGTATACTACATTCAAGCACTCTACAAACTGAATATACAAAAAAATTTACATCTATGAACTGGTTCATACCATTATTCAAACAAATCACCTTTTACTAAACACTTAAAACACTTAAAAACCGCGACAAACCCAACAGTTTTCTAGCCGATTTACTTGTGTAATGGCCGGGATTAAAAACTCCATTGCCCAAGAAACCACGGAATAGCCATCCATAAAAACAAACTTTTATCCTAGCGTGCTATAAAAAAGCATCCACCTATCATGCAATAAGAGACCCTACAAATGTGCAACGAATAACACGAATCAAAACAAAAATCGTTACAACCTGTTGAAAACCATGACTTCCTTTACAACATATGTGAGATGTCACCTAAAGATTGGGAAGCCGGAGGTCCCGAACAGTCGACATAGTTTCGTAAAATTCTTCACAGATTGCTCATAAATTGGAACGCAAACGGGAGCACGAATCTTCGGCCCTGCGGTAGGAATCTCAGTGGCGATGGGAAACTACCCAACGGTCTTCCTGGCGGAGATTTTTGCTATAATAAAATGTGCTAACGTTTGTCTGGAGAGGAAATATAGACATACTAAAATTTGTATTTTTACAGACAGCCAAGCGGGCACTCAAAGCATTGAGTAATTATAAATTTACATCCAAAAAATGTGCCAAGAGAACTCCGTAAATTTATTCTGGGTTCCGGGACACTTTGGCATTGAAGGTAATGAAAGGGCAGACGAGCTTGCTAGACAAGGTTCAAATACACAGTTTATTGGCCCAAAACCATTCTGCGGTATCATAAACATGGAACTGAAAGCTTTTGGAGCTAAATAAGAGAGTAATTGTACCTATTCTGGCCTAGTAACGAGACATTGCATTGCTCGAGTAGATATCATTTGAAAAACATTGTCCAGGTACAGAATGATATCTGTCGTTTCTGTAACATGGAACGCGAAATCTCGGAACATCTTCTCTGCAGTTGTGAGGCTTTATACAAGAGCAGACTTAAGTATCTGTACAGTGGCTATATGCAACCTGAAGAAATTTGGACTGCAGATCCGAGAAAGGTGGTGGGTTTTATAAACTCGATTTTGCCTGACTGGGAGAAGCGTCTTAGGCTGTTCACTTGACAAATGGTGATCAAGCTTTAAGATGCGAATAATAATAGTAAGCAGAGGTATACCAAAAGTTCAATTCAATGGACGCAGTGGTTCGTCGCCCCCCAAAAAAATACAATATAACCATTACCAATATAAAATATCGAGTTATAACAGACAAAAGAACCTTACCTTTCATGTCATAGGGTAACTGGTGGTAAAATGCACCCATCATGAAAATGGTTGATTTTTTCCACGATATTTACTATATTTCAAAATACTTAATTTATTTTAACAAGGTCCTTAACCCAATCAGTTCTCACAAAGCTCTTGGGAGAATCTTGAAGCAATATGAATCTATTGACTGGACTGGAACATACGGATAAAATGGCCCACTGTAGGGGTAGGGGTAATAATGCGCCCGCATAACGATGTAGCGATTTGGTTCGAAGCAGCATATTTTGCATACATTTAGGTGCTGCCTTCTAATAAATGTATCATCACGAAGTATAAAAGCTTTAATTCAGAGGTAGCTAGTACATAAGCTTTATTTAAGCCCTTTGACATGTATATTAAGAACTTCATTACGTTTTAAACATGTGATATACTGTTTCTAATGAAATGTTTCATTGCATATTGAAAAGTAGTTAGAGACAGGAAAAAATAACATGAAATGTGTTCATCACAATTGTTTTATTTTCGAGCATAATTTCAGGCATTTGGCTGTTGTTTATGAAATGTATTTTCCATTTCAAATTATTAAGGGATGTATTAAGGGCAACATATCATTATTTACAATTTTGTTTTACCTGCATCCAGATTTGAACCTCGACATATGACGATTGAATGATGAATGCCGGTTGCGTTGACGCTCTGAGCTATCAAGGGAATTTAAAGGAAACATATTGCCTCTAACACTATTGTGACATACTAGAAATAACCGGTACTGTGCGGCTATTCCATTTAGTAGTAATCAATAATTGTGCCCCTCTGAAATTATTTTTATATTACCGCGAATCTTAAAAATTGAAGAAGTTGCGCAATACTCTTAGCGCATCGCACTCAGCAGTCATTTGTCACTGCGTTGCTTTTGCCGGGGTTTCTATTTAGGTTCTTGATCAAGAGTGTTTATCGTTGTGGAAAAATACATTTTCATACCCATACATTGGCTCCCCGCAATGCAGCAACATTGTTTGCTGATATTTTGAGAATCAAATTCACTGCTGGAAATTCCAAGGTTGAGGAGAACGTAGATGAATATTCAGGCTCCGATGAACAGCTTCGTTCAATTGTTTCTAGAGATTAAAGTGCTCTGAAATCACCCAGGATGAACTTCAAAGATGTTTCTTCAGCAAGAAGAGCAGCAGTTTGTGCACTCACTCTCACACCGACACAGCAACAAACATCGAGATACTGAATAAACTGAAAAATATAGAGAACAAGATTGACAACATGGGAAGACGACACGAAAAATGTGTGCTTCTTCACAAGCAAACGCGAAAATCGATTCTCCTTTGGCGGTGTCATCGAAGGAAAGGCAAACAGAAGACGAAGCTGGGCAGTCCTTCAAGATTACGCTTATCGTTGTCAAAAGTCTTCCATAGTAGGAAGCATGTGAGGGGAGATGCAAAGACGATAGCCATTGTTTCTGGACAGGCTTTAGTAAGACGTTCGACAAACACCAGCAACTGGTAAAAAAGATCGCATTTTCCATATTTTCGTAATTCGGGCTCTGTAATGTATACAGTAAATCCATGTATTCTGCACAGATAAAAAGAAATATTGAATTTTCTGCGTTATCCAATGCACATAAAGGGAATGCTAGATTTGGCAGAAAATAATGGGATATTTCATGTAAATGAAAGACAGATAACGCCTGAATCTAGCCTTTTCTATGCAATAATGCAAACATTGTTGTATGGCAAAGGAAATATTGCAAACAATTTTGTTTTTCACGCATCCTTTCGTTTAGAATTCAACGAGTGGAAACTTTACGCGCTTGTTAAAATTAATTTTTTTTTTTGTGTGATATTTAGACTTTAATGTCTGATGGTACACAGATAAAAAGAAAAATTGAATTTTATGCGTTTTCTAATGCACATAAAGGGAATGCTAGATTTGGCAGCAATTAATGGGATATTTCATGTAAATTGAGGTCAGATAACGCCTGCATCTAGCCTGTTGTATGACAGATTACAAACATTGCTATATGGTGCATGGAAGATTGCATACAACTTCGTTGTTTACACTTCCTTTGGGTTGAAATTTAACGAGAGGAAATTCCGAGAGGAATTACGCGATTGTTAAAATTAATTTTTTTTTCTGTGTAGTGTATGAATTTACGGTAAAAATACTGTAATAGTGATAACTACTAGTGATGTGATGTGATGTGATGTGATAGGAAGCCACCACCAGTGCAGGGCTTGCCATGGCGTACAGTTCCTCCTAATGGCAAGATTAAACTGAACATACCTGTAATCCTCACTATTCCGTTGTATAAAGGGTCAAAAACGGTGGTGTGGATCCGTGAGCAGAAGCACTTACACGAAACCCACGGAAAGGATAGAGAATCTCCTTCCAACAGAATCCAATACACATTAGGATTTCCGTCTGCTGGTTTGTTAAAAATAGGGTTCACAAACTCTCTGTAGACTGTCGGAAGATAATTAGACCTTCGCTGATCTCTATCTGATGATTTCCATCAAGGAAGGCATAACTGTCATCCATGACTTGGGCCAGATAACCACGAATCTCTCATCCAGCCGAAGGGCCGGGTCTTTTATTTATTACCTGCCATAAGATTTTGTACAGTCCCCTTGTCCACTTTATTCGCCGCAGAACGCCATTTGCTTTGAACTATTTCTCGCTCACAACAGCTTTTTGAGTCTTCTTAAGGTTCCGCTTGACGATGACCCAATATTGTTCGAGTTCTGGCGTATTGGAAGGGTTCTTGTACTTGGGCATCACTTTGTTGGCAGCATGGCTCCACTCCATGGCCTTTTTTCCGTAATGGCAATTTTCCAAATCCGGCCAAAATAGAGCGATTCAGGAAAGGCAGTAGACGTTTTTGTAGGCACTCGCTCAGATAAATTTCCTGATTGGCGGTTCCGGTCGCAATGTAAACGTTGCTCTTCAAGCCACACCAAATATTTCTTCGCGAACTTTGACAGTTTAATGTGCTTGAAAATATCAGCCACCTTCCCCCGTCCGGCTGCCGTAAAAAAATCTGTCCAGGAAGCTGTTTTAAGTCTGCCTTGACTTAAGTTTCATCGACCTGAACGACGCAATCAAACTTCGTCAGCATCGTCGTGTACAACTTTCGCGATCGTGCTTTCGCCGACATGCCTTGTTTATCTTTGCGATTTGGAATCATCACTTTTTTGTAAGTAGACAGTCCAACTCGTTTTTTAGCTCTATCCACGGTTCAGCCCAGCTTCTTTGCGACATCTCGGACGGCGAGGTTGGGGTTCCGCTCGAAACAGCGGGCAACTCTTTTTGTCGTCGCTGCGGCCTCCGACTTTCGATTTCCCCCCGATCCAGCTTTCCTGGCTGTCAACAAACGTTCACCGAACACTTTTTATACGTTGGTAACAGTTGATTTAGCCACATTCAACAATTTCGCCAACTTGTTAAATTTTGATGCGTTGCTTCTCTTCCTTCGACGACATTTTGATAACTGAAGTACTAATCTCAAAATCAAAATAGAGGCATGATGCACACATCTTCAAAATGAGGGGTGTGCAAAATTTTTTAATGCACGATGAAAGGAAATGCGTCAAGTTTAAAACGACCAAATTTTTATCGAAACACCCTCTAAGAAAAAGCCCACCTACAAAAATATATTCAAATCGATAGCATTTAGAAGAAAACAGTAACTTTAGTATTTAATGTGACCTCCTTTAGTCTTAAGAACATCCTGAAGACGTGTTTTCATACTATCCGCTAAGTTTTGTTAATGTTGTGGGTCTATTGAAACCCAGGCATTCTGAAGCGCTTCGAAATAGTTTTCCTTATTCGTTACATCGGATTTGTTCACTTTGTTGTCCAGGCTTGACTATTTTTGACGTAGGACTACGTCTTTCATTTCTATACTGGGGCGCCGTTCTAAAATTTCTGAAATCGACAGCGTTACGGGTCGTTTTGGATATTTTGAGCGATAATAACTAAGTCATTGCATAAACGATTTTCCATATCGTTTGCACCAATCGATTGGAAATAATTCTACGTATCAGTTTTAGTAATCAAGTTAATTGATTTTTAACATTAACTTATTAAAAATAACGTAAATGTAAGGTGATGTCTTATAATTTCGATTCGCAGAGTAAATTAACCAAATTTCCTAGCACAGTTTTCAAATCTAAGCAAGAGACGTCTCCCATCGTCTTCTTCTTCTTATTCTTTATTCTCGAGAGGTAGATTCTGTTTCACGCTAGTGTTTGGCGAAACATCTGATTCCCTCCCCTTTTAATGAATTTGATTCACATTGCTTTAGTTGATACCCCTTTTGTTCATGCAATGGTACCCGATGCCATGATAAAAGACACATTTCCGAACAAATGCCTCATTCGTTCGGCAGCATTGGTGCTGCGCGGATCTCCCAGCAGCATCGCTCGGTACCCAGCATTGGTAGAAGTAATGCCCGCCTGGTCGTTTCAGCAGCAGCTGGCGGTCGGTAGCCAGCAGTGCCCAGCCTGTCGTGACTTTTTTTTTAATTAATCATTTAATATATTTTAAACAGGCTCAATCGAATCAACTTTACAGAGCCAAATTTTCATGTTTTTATACATTATTTATCTTAAAACTAAAGTTAGGGGGATAAAACCGATTACTCGCGGCCGTCTCGAGGTTAATTGGAATTACAAATTACGGATGGAAATTTAAAGAATGGTTCACATAACACATTAAATTTAAATTCTAAATTATTGAAACACTTATAACTATACAACTTATGGTTTTCTTTTGACTTGAACATTTTTTGAAAAAGAAAAAAACACATACACAGAAAAAACACTTAAACTAAACATACAGGTTAAACTAACTACAATCTAAAAGCTAATGTTAGTCAAAACACATAAATGAGTTTCATGTACTCCCAAACACGTACAGACAAAATATCTCGAATTGGCACATTGGGTTGTCTACCTCGAGCCCGAAGGGAATCATAGAGCCCCGATCTGACTCCACGATGTTCAGCACAAGATCAAATAACGTGATCTGCGTCCTGATAGCCTTGTCCACACTCACAGAGATTGCTGTCGCTCAGCCCAACCCGGTATAAATGAGCGTTCAAAGAATAATGATTGGACATGAGGCGAGAAATGACACGAATGACGTCTCGACCCACATCCATCCCCCTAAACCAAGTGGTCGTGACTTAAAAAGCAGCTGACGATGGCAGTACATACAGTGGATTCCTGTCAAATATTCAGGCCATACATACAAATTTCGATCGCGTTCCCCCGAAAATTGATGAAACCCGCCGGGGGTTTCAGGGCGAACAAAACAATTTGCCCAATTAAAGAGTTTGTTTTATTAATATCTTATGAGCTAATCGAGTAATGAAAATAGCATTACAACGCACCGTCTCAACATGGCGTAACTTGAAGAGCCCGGATAAAATGGCCGAGCCGCGTCTATCTATATGTAAATCCTGATTTTCTCTGTTCTGACAATTTCTTAGGGTGGTTTCCTACCAATTATTCAGGCCATCCTGCTACTTGAGAAGACCGAGAAGCAAATTTGATCGCGTACCATGTTCCCCCGACAATTAATACAACCCGTTCGTTTCAGGGCGACCAAAACAATATGCAAATCGACATTTTCACTACATGGCATTACTTCAACATGGTGTTACTTCAAGAGCCCGGAGAAAATTCAGGCCATCTTGCTACTTGAGAAGACCGAGAAGCACATTTCGAACGTGTACCATGTTGCCCGCGACAAATAAATAAAAACACGTCTTTTTCAGGGCATACAAAACAATGTTACCAGTTAAAGAGTTTGTTAAAGTATTATTTCATCATAAGATAATCGACATTTTCATTACAACGCATGGTTGTAATGTTACTTTGCGTTACTTCAAGAGCGGATAAAGTGGCCGAAGCTGATGCTGCTTATCTATATGTAAACCCGATTTGCTCTGTTCTGAAAATTTCACACCTGCCAATCATTCAGGCCATCCTGCTACCAAGACCGAGAAGCCAATTTGATACCTATGTTCCCCCGATAATTAATACAACCTGTTCTTTATTGGCGACCAAAACAATTTTCCCAATAAAAGAGTTTGTTAAATTAATATTTTATCTTGATCTAATCAACATTTCCACTACATGGCGTTACATCAACATGACATTACTCCAAGAGGCCGGAGAAAATTCAGTCCATCTTGCTACTCGAGAAGACCCCCCCCCCTCTCCCCGACAATTAATAAAAAGGGTCCTTTTCAACACAATTTTTCCAACTAAAGAGTTTATTTAATTTATTGTAGAGAAGAAACAGAATTAGAAGAAATAAATTAAATTCTCATGATATTCTAGCTATGTGTTAAGACATTTGAAAGATAGTATCTTTACTGATTTAAACTTTTCTAATAATAATTTTCATTATTATTAAAATAATAACAATAATTCTTATTAACGTAGGACTACGTTTTTCTTTTCTATACCGGGCGCCGTTTCAAAATTATGAAAAATGAGAGCGTTACGCAAAAGTGAAAGGTTTTTGAACGCTTATAACTCTCGTTCGACTGAACAGAATGACTTTATTCAAGCATCATTTTATCAAGAAGACTCACAAATTTTTTGCATCAAAATTTGAATGAAGTTCAATTAGTATAAGTAGTTCAATTTTTCATTTGAAAATGACCTTCTATTGCTCCCATACAAATTTGCATATCAACAGGTTGAAAAATGTGTTTCCCCTAGCAAGGTCATAGGAAACGAGTAACAAATGTCTTCTTCTTCTTCAAAATAACTTTTCCCCGTCCCACACAAATTTCTGAACGCACAAAGCTATTGGTCGAAAATGACATCATATTTGCGCTACGCTCTGATTGGTTAATACTGCCACAGTAACCTTGCCAGCAATTATGGAACACGTGGAACGACCGAACACCAATAATCAGTTCTCGCTGTGCATCCGTATGCGGCAGACGTGTTTGGCGAGCACGTTATAGAAAACGCCGCCCGTGAAAACCAGAAGACCAGATTCATCCCACGTCACCTGCAGCTGGCCTTCCGAAACAACGAGGAGCTGAACGAACAAAGAAAGCCCAAGTGGAATCGAAAACATTTCTCCCCCGTCAACTAAATCCGTCCTTATCAGGACGACCAAATCAGTTTACCAACTAAAGAGTTGGGTTGAATTTTTCTATTGTGCTGTTGTTAATTCAATTACCGCATCACGACTGAATATGGCAATCATTAAACGTCGCGTCTCCGATAATACCACAAAGAACGTTGAACAACAAACGAACGAAAGTCTAGAAGGTATAATTCGAGCCAAACTGCAACACATCAGTGACCATGTGGTGGAGTTCGCCATTGATCCTAGTTATGCGTACCGGATTAGTTGCTGTTGGTGGGAAGCAAATTAGGCATATTTCTGTTGAGAAAATCATCCGTCTAGCGTGCACTAATTCAAACTAATTATTGTGACGCAATAACAGAAGTTCGTCCCCTTGGTGCAATTTGTATCACATTGCCTTCGTTGGTACCGCCTTCTTTTGTGCAATAGCATCCGACGCCACGACATACCAGCTCTTAGCTGAAATTTTGACTCAGTCTTACAACAGTCGTGGGGCTGTGCAGTGGCTGTTCGCACGCAGTTAGCGGCAGCAAGCACCCTGGATGGTGCACTGGCGAGCAGTCGTTGCCCACACTCCAGCTTCTTTCTATTCAATTTTTGAGTACAATTGTATGCTATCTCTTTTTCCCTCAAGGATGTGTTACTCAATTTTCGTTAAACTGTGGATCAACTCAATTTTTGATTAGATCAGCTTCTTACGAAAATTTAGTAGCATTTCCGTGAGAGAAAAAGAGATAACACTAATTGTACTCAAAAATTGATGCAAAGTGAAACGGAGTGCATAGAGGCGTTGGCACAGTTGGCTGTTGGTTAACCTCGCTACGAGAGACGCCAGTGACGAGACAAACAACCCTAGGGGAATCGCAAACTATTTCTCCCGCGTCAATTAAATCCGTCCTTTTCAGGACGACCAAATCAGTTTAATCACTAAAGAGTTTGTTTTGTTGAATGTTTCTTTGTCGGTTTGTAGTTCAATTACGCCGCGTCCCGGAGTATATCACAAAGACCGTTGAACAACGATCGAACGAAATTTTAGAAGGGATAATTCGAGCCGAATTGCGACACGTCATAGACCGACTAGACTATGTGGTTGAGTTCGTTTTAGTTCCTAGTTCTGCATACCGGATTAGTTGCTGGCAGTGGCTAACAAATTAGGAACATTTATGTTAAGAAAATCATCCGTCTAGCGTGCACTAATTAAAACTATTTATTGTGGCCTAATAACTGAAGTTCGTCCCCTTTGATGCACTTAGTATCACATTGACTTCGTTGAATGAAAATTTGATTCAGTCTTACGGTAGTCGTAGTTCTGTGCAGAGCAAAATGTGTTGTAGCAACGCAGTAGGCGTGCGACCATATTGGAGGGTGCACTGGTGAGCATTCGTTATCCAGAGAAGTTGGTGCAGTTGGCTGTTTGGGCCGATGCTCCCGTCAACATCGCTGCGAGAATAAAAGGCTGCTGAAGCCTATGAGTTGATGGAAAATGCCACCCGTGACAACAACGGGACAATAATCAGCCCACGTCACCTGCAGATGGCCACCCGCACCGACGAGGAGCTGAACCAAGAATACCAAGAAGAAACCCCAAGGTCAACCGTGAACAATGTTTCTCCCCCGTCAACTATATCCGTCCTTTTCAGTACGACCAAATCAGTTTGCTTATTAAAGAGTTTGTTTGGTTGAATATATCTCTTGTGCTGTTTTAAATTTCAATCATTCGATAGAATCAAATTGTTTTGGGAATGTAATGTGGTTCAACCATCGTAGAAAATACAACTAGGGCCGTATCATTATTAAAACCAAACGGTCCTTTTAGGGCCACCAAATGCTATCTAAAGAGTTAACAATAGAATTATCTTTACATATTTATTTCCCAATGCTGGTCTATCGTTCAATTAGCACTATTTCGGCCTAGACGTTTATCGGAAATAATAGACTATGAATTCCCAAACAGGCCACAACCATCTACAACGCAATAAGGATAATGATTTCTAGTTGGTCGATCATATCAACAGAATATGCTCTTAAGGTGCACTCTCGCTTCACCATCTCGGAAGGCAAACAGTTCCAGCTGCAAGGCTCGGAAGAAGAAAACGTACACGGAAGAAACAAAGTCCCCAAAATTAAGTTAATTTCACCCAACTCTGGAGTTCGGTGCGAAGCCAAATTTGAGTATATGCCATAGTACTCAAATTTGAATAACTGTATACAAAGTTTATGGACGATAAATTTAACCGAATGCAATAAAACTCGTAAAAACCAAAGAAAAGAACTTTTCCGCACGGTTAGTTAGTAAATGTTATACAACTTTTAAAATGAAGTGCCTTAAAACATAAATTTACTTGATAATTTTATTCATTTTGTTGTTTCTTAATTTTTAACAATAACGGCTAGTTTAATACCGTAACATATTTATTGTTTTTCGATTTTTAAATCTAATATACTTCAAATAATAAAAGTATGCAAATGACTTCCTTTTTACTCAAAAATTTGTTGTCAATGAAGTACTCACCCATTGAATAATGTTTACCTAATGTGCAGAATCAAATTTACCCATCTCTCCAGTTCAACAACAGTACTCAACTTTAAGTTTAAAAATACTCAATTCTAGGTACTTTGTTTTTGCCGTGTATAGCACCTTATCTACTCGGGTGTTGAAGCATTTTAACCCGATACTGTCGTTTCCTTCAAAACAATAAGCATTATGAACAGCTTCATAATTGAAATTTCCGAGCGGATTGAAAGCGTATCTGCCCGACTGACTTAAATCAATTGGCGGATGGCCCTGACGTCTCTGGAAATTCAAACTGCCCTCGATCAAGCTGCCGGGAGAGCTAGCTAAACACGAGGTTCCCGAGCGAACCGAAGCCATGGTCAAGTAAACCAGCTTCATGACGAAATGAGGCGGTGTTAGTAGCTGTTCGCTCGAACCCAAAATGGCCCTTTTTAGGGCCATCAAAACAACTGGAAAAGAAAGTTGACACGTGTTTTGGAAAGCTGGAGGCTGGGTTTCGGGATAATCGATTGTGAAAAACATCTTTCCTGTACCGAAGCCGTAATGTTTTCAACATTTGCACTTTTGGCAGTGTTAGTACACACATAAGCCTAGCAGAAACCGTATGCAAATTGGAGGTGAATGAAACCAGCTTCTTGAGTAAAAGTTTCCCAAATGAACAAAAAACTTATTCGCACTGCAAGGTATATTACGTGATATAGAGTATCTTGTTATCATATGTCACACATATTATTTCCAGTGAAAGCAAGATGTATGAATGTAGATACCAAGACAGGCTATATCAATAAAGGTTGTAGTGCGAACGTTTAGTGTATAGGAGTTCGATTTGGAAGGAAACCAATTTCGGCCACTCTTTAAACAATCAAGCGATCTAGATTGCACATTGCTTCGTAGTCCTACGTCAACTTTGCGTACAACCCCATTGGGCTGTCCCTTCTAGTTTTTTTTATTACAATATTTAACAAAATTATATACATATTAATTATCATATATACATATAAATTGTTTTCATATTCATTTCGATACGAATCACCAGTAGAAGAAATGAGCGGGAAATGAAGAATATCACATTCGCACCAAAATACCACATCAGCGTATTAACCAATCAGCAAACAGCAGAGCGGACAACGAGATCAGCGAGTAGCTGGGAGCTTATAAAAGACCCATTTTTAAACTAATGCCTCATTCTTTCGGCAGCATTGGAGCTGCGCGGATCTCCCGGTGGGAGAAGTTGGTGGTGGCAATATCCCGCTAGGCAGCACCCGGCTAGGCAGTACCCAGCTGTGGCAGCAGCAGCTCTGGTTACCCAGCAGTGCCCAGCAGCAGCTGGCGGTACCAGAGCACCTAGCAGTGCCCAGCTGGTCGTGGCAGCACCCAGATTTGGCAGCAGCAGCTCTCGGTACCCAGCAGTTAGTGTATGTTGGATTGTCACGTGTTCAGTCAATCCAGGGACTGTATTTAACAAACCCAACCAATGCCTTTAAGCTCGATCATGCTAAAGGTAGCAACTCACCTAAGATGGTAGACCTCAGAAACGAGCTGCAGCGTCTAGAAAACCATCGATTACAAACACTTGGGGATAAACCATCCCAAGTTTTGGAAAGCAAGGGTTCTGCCACCTCGTTGATGAGCATCAATGTTCAAAGTTTGAACGCTCACGTGATGGATATCAGATCGGATTTTGACAAGCGTGGAATTCCTCGCACTGAAGGAGACTTGGCTAGACAATGACTCCTTAGTCGATATAGAAGGCTACCACTACATCGTTCAGTTCAAACGCTGCAACTTGAGAGCAGGTGGTGTAGCAATATATCAGCAGGACAAGGCTACCACTATGGCTGCTACCCAAAAGATCCAACAGCTCAGTGAACATCATGGCGTTGTCGATAACGTTAGGGACATTTGTGCAGCTAATATATCAGTAATGGACACTGAAGTTCTGCTGGTTGTGGTGTACATTTCACCAGGAACAACTACCAAGAATTTAAAATTGTTCTTTATTCGCAAGTTGTTCAGGTATGCTGCGCAAGAAACGCCAGTTGTGTTGACCGGAGACTTTAACATTGACGTTTCCAAACATGAAAACATAGGTTATCTTGATTTTATGCAAAAACATTTAAAATTTACTTTAGCAAACCTTCGGAATGAAGCAACCACACTTGGTGGTTCTTGTATAGATTTAACGTTTGTTAAAAATATCGGCGTAGAGTGCAGACGTTATTGT
Organism: Aedes japonicus; assembly: GCA_034211315.2. Classification (NCBI taxonomy): domain Eukaryota; kingdom Metazoa; phylum Arthropoda; class Insecta; order Diptera; family Culicidae; genus Aedes; species Aedes japonicus. The sequence goes on along the minus strand of JASCZW010006405.1, from coordinate 54,616 downwards.
TCATATTTTTCGTATCATAGACCTATGTTGTCTGTAATCGCATTCGTAGCACCCGAACCATTAAATCAACAGGTAGCAGATATTGTGGAACATGAACTGGAATGACAACATCGACCCATTCGACAACCAACCATCACCTAGCACTGGACCATTGTCTGTACTACTCGGACCATAAACAACAAACGACAAAATACCAAACGGCCCTTTTCAGGGCCACTTGGGGAGTTCTAAAGAGTAGTATTCAAGATTTTCATACACAGTATTAACGCTCCTAAAACACCTAAAGACTAATATTATATGCTTTTCTTCCATGGAACAGAACCAACAACAACGACCACTGTCTACCATTCGACTGTCTACCAAATCATCATCTGGTACTCGACAATTACCGGTACTCGACAATCTACTCGGATCACTCCAGGAACAGCGAATAACTGAATACCAAACGGCCCTTTTTAGGGCCACTTCAAAAGTTATAAAGAGTTGACTATATCAATTTTCGTGGAAAACTAAAACTAATAACAGATGGTTTGATGAGTCTTTAGACTGAACAAAATATAGTAGATATTTATTAATTCTATTACAATTCCTCCACATCAACAAGCAGTCCTACGTCGACTTTGCAGATATGTCACTGACACATCTCACCTTTTCGTTTTTTTCTTGTGGTTATAATTCACGCGTTATATCTTACAACCAAGTAAAACGGTTATAAAACGACACTAAACAGCGTTGCAGGATCATTGAAATGTCGAAACAAGATATTCCGAGGGGTGTATCGATGTTATATTGTACAAAACTAGTATGGGCTTTTAATTTTGTCACAACGAATTTCGTCAAAGTTACAAAACATCTACTAATATGAATATAACTATGTTGTACTAAAGGTGGTGACACGAGCACTATATCTAGGTAAAACTTTTAACCCAAAATATAACATGTGTTTTAACGGTTATTATGTTCTAAAAGCCACAGCGCGCAAAACAAAATGGTGGGCTTTTACTTTTGCCAGGTACTGTAGACTACAGTATGTAGAAGCATACTCAAACAGACTCACGGAGGCTGTGTGCACAAAAAGCCATCTATTTTTCTGAATATCCGAAACGCTTTGTTATCCAAATCATCCTGGGGTTCAAATCAAATGATCTACTAGATCAACCATATAACCCATTGGCTTTAGTAGCGCAGAATACCCCAACAGACTCAGAGAGACTATACGAATGGAATATAGTCCATATCCCTCCATATAAGATGTTTTAGGTTCTCCAATTTGGGCTGGAGCCAATGTAATGCCACTAATTTCGCAGACATACACAAAATGTGCGAACAAAACACCGCTGGAAGACATTATTCACAAGAACATATCTGAAGCATATGAGTTGGATATTGGATGAATTATGTACCACCGAAAAGCGATAGAATGATATTCCCTAAAATACAGTGTGCGCTAGTGACGACGAATTTAAAAGAGTTTTCGTAAATTCTAGGCGATAATCGCTAGAGATTTGAACCTACTGAGTATGACTTGTTAGTATGAAGTATTGTTTTCAAATGTAGTAAGATAGTTTAATTTGGATTTTCGACTTTGGTGTTGACATACTTTGCTCGAATATATTGGTATATGGGTCACACTGTAGTTCTTATGGAATTAGCATACTCGCAAAGGCGGTATGCGTCAATGGCAACTGTATGATTGTTTATTTGATTCGATTTATTACAAAAATGAGAAGCATGCCAAAAGATAACAAGCAAAGAATTATTCACAACATTTTTTGTTTTGAAAATTGTGTCTACTGTTTGACTCATCAATACGGTTTCGAAACTTACTGTGCATCCAAGTCTTAACAATCTGTGCAAAAAAATAAGAGTTTTTAATGTAACAATTGAGGCACACAAATTGATCACAAACACAACATTTCGTTTTCGTTTTCGAAAATCTTCTTTTTGGGCATCTCTTACACCGTTTACTGATCACCAGATCGTCTTGAGATTGCTTGAAATTGACGATTTGATCTTAAGAATCGCAAATTCGGCAGCACACTATTTTATGTTCTTTTGTATGACTTTGACAGCTAAATTTATGACATTTACAATAATCAACAACAGTTGGTTAGGCACAGGAAAAGCAAATACCTTCGTTTTAAAACTTTCCAACAAAACCCTTAATGCCTGCAGAGAACTTCTGACTAAGGTGGCCCCTAGAAACCCTATCTTTCATATTTGGAATTGCACGTTTTCGACCTGAATTCGCAAGTATTCCTAACGTTGCATTGAATTTTGACCCAACCAATTTGGAAATTTTTGGCAAAATAACTAGTATGAATTGCAATATTATCTCAAAAAATATATTTTTCGACCATACAGTGCACCTACGAGACACTGTAGTATTCATCGTCTTTTGGTCATCAATATCCACACCTCCTTTCGTTTTACATTGTTATATTCTTCTACAGCCTGTAATTTCGGCAGCTGCATTTACTTCGCTGAAGAATCGGCGAGCTGTGTTGCCATCATTTGCCTCGCATTGCCTCCTCCCGGAAGTGACTCATTGAGTCTCAATCCCAACCTTTCTTTGAGAGCCTGCCGGATTGAATTCTGGCGATCCTTCAAGTTGGCATTGTCCTTACTGTCATGCCACAAAGGTTTAGGCATCGTCAACGAATAGCTGATATTCAGCAATAGCTCCATGGTTCGTATTTGAGCCTAAAGAGGAGAAAACACACGCTTCAATATAGCTGGGGCGCTACAAGTTTGATCTTCAAAAGAGTCAGAATATCAGTTTGATTGGACGACAAAGCGATATTGAAGACGGTAGCTCATTATTCCAAATCACTTCTTCGGTTTCGTCTCCAATCCGCCGTCGAATGACTCGGATCGGAACCTGGGAAAATATGGGAATCCCTATATCTTTCAGCAAACCATCGCTATCCTCGTCTAGTAATACCTGTTTATATATTTGAAAATCAAATTGTTGTATTGAAATGTAGTTTGTAGTTAGTATTGTTTAATACCTTGAATGGTTACCGATGCCACCACAGTCCCATTTGAAAATAACTGGGATCAAATCATCTTGATAGAACTTTATGTCAAGGAACATCACAAAGCGTTGAACTGTGTGATTTATCAGTGATGTCGGCGATACTTGGGCATATGATGATTTTACAGAGATGCCTTGTGTCGTCAAAAAATAGAAGTTTTATTAATAAATTTCAGTGTACTGTTCTAACGTTAAACATAAAAGCTTATCGTCAGAATAAACATCTTGTTTAGCAAACTTTGTCATATCATGGGTATAAATAGATTCCTCTATTCAGAGATGTTATCCAATTATCCTGATGCTGCATTTTTGAAAAATTGTTTCTGCAAATAAATCCTAGAGCTTCTTCCACAGAATATAATTCTGAGTGAGGTAGGTATGTCACGGACATACTCTGATGCCGTTTCTAGACATTGTGCAAGATTTTCCATTAGTTTTCCGATTGAACGATATCCACTACGATTTTGACATTCTTGTTGAAATGCAATTTCCATTAACAGTAGGGAATGTAGTTAGATCTTCATGTCATCATCATTTATTTCAGAATCTATCTCCATGCTGACGAGCGATCCGAGTGTCACAAATACACAAACATAAATCAGAAGTAAAGATAAGCATCGCTGATAGAGATGGTAGGTCATCGGTAAAAAGGTAGATGTAAGGGCATAATGTTAACTTTCAAAGAAGAAGGTTGATGGGTTTAACTTAAGTAGATTATCATATTTTACCCTACACTAATCTAAGGGCTAGCGATGTCTGATTTTCTGAATTAATCGATTAACGATTAATCGCGTAAGTGTTGTAGAGTGTATCGAATAGTTCGATTAATCGTCCACAATTAATCGATAACCTTGAATATTTCGATAAGTTTTCAGTATTTTCAAAATATGAAATAGGTTCGTTCATTCCTTAATATAATATAACATAATTGATTCAACAAAAATACGATTGCTATGTATTCTAGATCTTGTTTTCGCTACATGCTATCATGAATGGAATTCAAAAGGGTTTTGTCCAAGTCAAGAGCAGATAAACGGATTTCCTTGGTGATTACTTGAGCAGCCTTAAAAAATAATCGTTCTGAAGGTACGGAAGTCGCGGAAATACAAAAGTATTTCATCGCTACTTTAAACAGGTTTGGGTATTGATTTCGAATAGTTTTTCAAGTCAACAATGGGTCGATAGTCCTCGATACTAACGGCGCATTAAGATATTGTCTTAGTTCCACTTCCTATTCCGGATAGTGCAGGAGGGATCCCGCACTATCCGGAATATGTGCGTGATTTACATCTGACACTAAACTATCGTGAAATGACAAAAAACCGTCTGATATTTCCTGTTAAAGGGTGTCCACGATGAAATTGCCACACACAAAATTGATTCGCAAAATTCGAGTTTTCATCCGATTGCCATCAAATTTTCAGGAATTGAGAAATAACTATTAAACTTCATTTTTCCATTTTACTCGTATTTTATTTACAGTCCATACGCAAATGCCCGCACCTTGGCCTTAACCTCGGCCATAAGATTCTGCACAACCTGTGAATCAACCGTTTTTGCATGTAAACCCATACTTTCTTCAGTTCCTCGACTGTCTTCACTGCCTTAGGTCGTTTAAGAAGGTGCTGCTTCATAATCGCCCAGTACTTCTCGATGGGGTGGAGCTCCGGAGTGTTGGGAGGGTTGAACATTTTCGGCACGAAATTGACCTTATTGTCCGCATACCACTTCAGCACGTCCTTGGAGTAGTGGCATGAGGCCAAATCCGGCCAGAAGATTGTTGGGACGTTGTGGGCCTTCAGGAGAGGAAGCAGCCGCTTCTGGAGGCACTCTTTTATGTACACCTGTTCGTTCATCGTGTCCTGGGTCACGAAAGGTGCACTCCGCTTCCCGCACGTGCAGATGGCTTGCCAAAACAGGAATTTCTTCGCAAATTTGGACATCTTCTGAGTGCGGACATGCTCCGGAACGCTGAACTTATCCTTGGCCGTGAAAAACAGGTTGCCGGGGATCTGTTTGAAGTCGGCCTTCACATATGTTTCGTTAGCATGTTGAGGTACAACTTCCTGGCACGGGTTTTGGCGGACTTGTTCTGCTTCTCGTCGCGATTAGGAGCCTTTGGACCTTGAACGTTCGAAGCCCAGCCTTAGTTTTGGCCTTCTGGACAAAACTTCGGCTTAGGTGCAGCTTCTTAGCCACATCCCGAACGGAGGCGTTCGGATTTCGGTTGAAGGCCCCAACTACGCGGTTGTGATTTTTGGTGTTGTACGGAATACTTTTTCCTTCACTTTTAGGCTTCCGATCGGTGGTCAACAGTTCCTCGAACCGCTTAATCACTCGCGACACCGTGGAATTCGCGATTCCCAACGTTTTAGCGATGGAACGATGCGAGAGATCCTTGTTCTCGTTATGAATGCGCAAGATTTTATCACGCACGAGCTGTTCTTTCGACTCCATTTCCGCGAGTTTTGATCACAGGACTTTAAAACTTGCAGGATGTAAATAATGCACTATGAACTAAATCCACCCAAATTTTCATTAAATTCTACCCAACGGTTAAAAAGTTAGAGCAATTTCATCGTGGACACCCTTTATGGTGCGTTATTTGTGCGGGACATCGAATTGGTTTCCATCCTATTGCACCATCCTTGGTTTGTCCACCAGAAGAGGAAAAACAGTAGAAATTATAGGCTATAATTGAGGACTTTTGAAGTGAATTTCTCAAATCGTGGATCACGAAATGTTGCAATTCTAGAATTTGTTTTCATTAGGGCGAATTTAACATTGAGAGACTCTCTTTGACTACTTTCTCTTTTATTCATATTCCAATCACCTGTACGTTTTTCATTCTACTATTTGTATAGTATGCTAGCCAGCACTGTTGTGTTTTGATCTGTACTAAAAAATCCCTCAAAAGATTTATAATGGCGCTGTAATGAATGAAAGAGAGTGAGCCCAGAGAGAATCTCTCAATGTTAGATTCACCCTAATGAAAAAAAAATCTAGAATTTTCAGCAACCCCACTTTTTCAATGTCCTTGAAATATTTCCAAATGAAGTGTAATATCAACAATCAATGTGCAACTAGCGATTTAAAATTGGTTCACTGTTGTAGTACCCCTTGGTCCGAAGTACACCTTGAAGCCAGCACCTTGCTGTAAATATTTGCGCCGTTGTTTTGATTTGCTGTGTTATTTTGACAGAATGTCTGAGAGTGTGTTCGTGTGAGTTCATTATTAGGGGCGCATTATTAAGCATGGGACCGAGCTTGGGACCGATGCGCTAGTACTGACTGAGCTAAGAAAAAAATCGTATTTGTTCGGTACCTACTGGTCTTAGAGTTAGTCTATGGTAATATCCATTCCTTCAAAACAATGGCTTCCTTTGACTGAAGTTCCATATTTGCATAGCTCTGAAAGTACTTAGTTTATAAATGAACACTGAGGTAAGGTTCATTCCAATTTTAATTATTTACTATTTTCAATAAGTGCACTAGAGGAATGATCTTGCTTTAAGTTACAAGGATGCTGGCGCTAATCATCGAATTGATTGTCCAATGCATCAATGAAAAGTTGATTCTCCAATCATTACAATAATTTTGAAGTAAATTGGCTATGCATGACCTCGTTTTCGATTGGTCGCATTTGGATGCTCCCAACAAGCAACATGTTAGCTGAGAATCTGGAGATTTTATAATATATAAAATTGTGTTAACCTATAGAGTATAGAAAATAAAAATGTATTTTTTTATATTTTTCAAAAATTGACATACCCAAAGCAAACTAAAAAAAAAAATACATTAATTATTTATGTTTTTTGATTTTAATGAATCGAGAGGTTAATCGAAGCAAATTAATCGAGTAGCCCGATTACTGAGTTTCAGCTAATCGATTAAAAATTACTCGATTATATGGGCTATTAATCGATTAATCGATTAATCGATACATAATCAGACGTCCCTACTAAGGGCTTATTTGAATATCAAATAAGATCATATAAAATTGAAACAAATTTTAATTTTCTTACAACTGAAAACATAATATGATCTACGTCACATGAAGACATCTATTTTTGAACTATAATAAAGAAGTGCTAAGGTTAACTTGCTGTAATAGTTATTCTGAGGGGTTTCGAAAGGGGAAAGGAGAAGGAGAAATTCCTTTCCTTGTATCCATCAGAATCACACTCATGAAAGAAAGATTTGGCCATTATTTAAACCTGCCCTAAGGTGGAAGTTTTTCACTGAGTTTGAAACATACTTAGTCCTTAGGTGATGACTAATCCCACTGAGTCTAAATTTAACAGGTTATGGGTCCAGACCAAGATTTACTGGGAAATCATAGATCATCCACAATTATTTCTTACTTTGACTAAGATAATAACATGGAAGGAAGACCAAAGCGGGTTGTTGTACCCATTTTCAAAGCGAATGAGGAATGAGAAGGGGTGAAAACGATTGGAACATCATTTAAACCACGAAGGACTTCTGCATACTTCGCCAAAAGACATCTGGAGGAGGACATTGTGCAACCGACAGCAATCGAGACCGCACAAGAAAATACCAAGCTTCGACCGGAGCAGTGCAGAAAGGCAGCGAAATCTACGTTTGAGGATGGTGCTGTTATTCTGATAATTAGATAAAACAAAAGCAGTTCAAGATACACTTATGGGACAACTGCATCAAGAAAATATGAGCCTGGGCTGCAGGTTCAAAGATGGTAAAGTTGTGCTTGATGCAAAAATATTTTACGAGATGCAAATATCATCGAATATTACTAGTGCGTCGAAAGTACTATTGGTTTTTGTGAATGCACATAATTTGAAGGATTTCAGAAGGAAAAACATTGTGTGTCATCCGGAATATTTTGTAGACAAACTAGAAAATAAACTTCAGGTTTTCTTCGAAAATGTGTTTATAAAAGAAGTGGCTAAACAAGATGTGCGTGTCAAAAACTAATTGACAGTAATAAAATACTATTGTAATCTACAAATACATAACCACCTTAAATCCTTCTATGGTTCTATACATCTAACATGAAAAAACCTCCCTTTCATAAATTGTTGCCACTTCTCTCGGTGTTCCATCAGTCAACTGGTAGCTCATTACCATCACACGAACATTGAACGTCTCGCCGTATTTAAATCATATCTTCAAATGTCATGACTGTGAGTGATTCATTTTAATGTAAATCTTAAGACTTCCCACGAAAACAACTTCTCATATGTGACATGAAAACCTATTTATCGGAAAGTGTTACGCCAGCAATTTCACCTCGTGAGTTATTAAAATAAATTTATATTTCAGGAAATTTCAATACTTCCCACGAAAACACATGTCTCAAATACGGATACACGTGTAGTGGTAAGCTAAAGACTAGATTTTGATTTTCATTTTCTCACACATGTGTTCAAATAGATTTACCAATACAAGGACAATGCAATCATTGATTTCGAAAAATAATTACGAAGTCTTCAACCTTAAACCAAATTTAGAAAAATGGATTAAGGAAGACGACGCTGCCGTCAATGAATTCTGGATGGCACTTGATGACGATGCCAAGTGGGACAAGTGTTGCAACGCCAGCATGCAAAAGAGATAATGTCTTGTTCAGCTTTTCCAAAGCTCAGGCACGTCTGCTTTGTTGGGTGTTCTTGCCCGATTATATACTCTGCGCACTGAAATTTTCTTATCGCTAAAAGAACATTTCTCAGTTCATCAAGAACTGATTCGACAATTAGACAGCATGGAAGAGGCCGTACCTTTTAGAGAAGTGGTGGAAACATTGCTCGTAGGCATTCCTGCTAAATTCAAGCACGTTCTGGGAGCGCGTCCGTCATTCGAAAATAGGACTTGCACCGAATGACAAAAGAGCAGCTTAGCGTATTTTCTTGAGTGTCGAAGAGTCCACCAGTGTCATCGAGCTGAGGAGGAAATCATCGCGTTGCGATGATGAGTGGAAATGTGAAGCCCCAGAAGAAGCAAAAGCAGAAGACCACTGTATACTTCGAGTGCAAGAAAGTCGGACATAAGAAGTGAAACTGTTTCACTCTTGGTCGGCGGCTGGAGATGAGGTGACGAAAGGGTGGCATCAAACTTATCAACGAGCGAGAAAGCGACGAAAACAACCGTGGATTAGTTCTGCTCCGCAATGAAACGAAAGGGCAAAGTAGTATCGAAAAGGATGCGGTGGTATTGCCCGCGAGACAGGAGGGAACCGAAAATGTCCGTGATCGGTGTGTGCGAGAAATGGACTTCAACAAAATGCCAGTTCCGTTTCCGATTATACTGGAGACAGGCGCCATTCGTCACTTTGCACATGATATTGAACTTTTCAACAGGTTGTGGGATGCTCCGTAGTTAAAAGTTGGTACCGCAAAAGACGATGCTATTTTGAAATGCTGTACAATAGGTTATATGGTATTGGGAAACAAAAACCGTCAGAGATCAGAAAATTATAACGTGCTCTTTATTCCCGAATTGAATGCGAAATTCCTTCCTTTGGCTTTAATTTACGAAACTGGTAAGTCTGTGTTGTTTCGCAATGATGGAGTCGAAATCAGAGATAATGATAATATTTTGCTGGCTACTTGGAAGAAAGTCAACCGGTTGTTTTACCTGTACATTTACCTGGAGAGTAGAAGCGTGTGCACGGGTAAAGTTATGGAGAACCACAATTTATGGCACCGGCGGGTGGGACACTCAAATGAGTCTTGTTTATCTAGAATGGTTGAACTAGGTATAGTTGAGAGGTTGGATATAGAACCATCAACTAAAAACCTATGATCCAATAGTATGCATAATTGGAAAACAAACTCTAAGACCATTTGACAAGTCTTGTTGTCAGGACGAATACTATTTTGTTAATGTATACCCGAAATATGCGCAGTAGCCTATGTTCCAACTAACTGGGCCACACCTTAGAACACAGGCATTAAATTTTAGTATAATGATATATTAGGGAAGGTCCATTATTTAGGGAGGGGAGCTTCACGGTGTTTCTCTCCGAGGTCTCTACGTTCGAGATGACGAGAAAAAAATTGAGTGATCTCAGGCGTTGCGAATCAAAACAAACCCAAAAAGAGAAGAGAGTTCCTCTCCCATGTGGCATCAAAACAGAGTGGACAAAATTTATCGCTAGAATAATTATCACAAAGCCATCAGTGGTACATGTGCGCTTTCCAAACGTCATCTTTTGCCTGTTGAGGTGGCGGATTTGTCCGTGCCTCGACCTACCCCACAGTGGGATGTTAGACAAATGATGACGTGCTTGGTTCAGGTACTACTGTACCCATGACCTTTCGCTCAATTTTCAAACATCTGTTCTAATTCCAACGTGCCGTACACTGACGGAACTTTCAGCACTTTCTCTTCATATCTTTCATTCTAGCAAAAACATTACTGTCCACTCTTGGTGCCTCATGGTGATGAGCGAACATCTCCTTCTACAATAATATGAACATATTTGACAATTGTTGTTCCGCACAATTTGTTTATCTATCAGATGGACACTAAGACGGCATTCGTTAATGGAAGCGTGGACTAAGCAATTTATATGAGGCTTCCCGATAATGTTTATATGGGCTCATACGGGCCGGACGAAGTTGGAACCTAAAATTTAAAAATATAGTAAAATGCATAGGATTCTAGAACACAGAACCAGACACATGTCTGTATATGCACAAGGATAAATACTTGTAAATAATACTATATGTTGATAATATCCTAATCTTTAGAAAATGACATGCGAGATTTAGCATGGATTAAGAAGGAATTAAGCAAACACTTTCGAATGAAGGATTCAGGTTAAGTGAGTAAGTGAGTAATTCCCTTGGCGAAACGGAAAGGGTTTGACAGTTTCTCAAAAGTCGTATGTTGAAAATCTACTGATTAGATTTGGAATGCAGGATTGCAAGACTGTTATTACTCCCTTGGATCAGAATGTTAAGTGGCTGAGAGTTCATTAACTGAAGAACCATATAAGACACTATTAGGTTCGAACCAAATTTGGCATTTGGCATTTCGACCAGATTTATGCAATGCAGTCAATGTGTTTGCAAAATTTCAGAGTTCCCCTCAGGACGGGACTCATACGTATTCTAAGGTACCTCCAAGGTACTAAGAACTACCGATTGGTTTAAGAGAGAGGCAGGATGACGAAGTCCCACTAGAAGGATGCGCCGACGCAGATTTCACGAATGATGAGCGATCGGCATTCCATTTCCGGTTCGATATTTACCGTGGGAATACGGCAATACGGCATCTTGATCCACGAAGAAGCAGACATCGGTGAGCTTATCTTCAACCGAAGCCAAGTTCGTATCTCTTTGTGGAGCAGCGGAAGAGGGCATGTAGCTTTCCAATCTATTACGTAAGGTTGGAATTAATTCGATTCCATTCCCAATAAATGAGGATAACATACCCTGTATTACAAAAGTTAAAGAACCACTAAGTTATCAGAGAACAGAACCTATTGATATCAGGTACATGTTCATTCGAGAACTGATTCGCGATAAGAAGATTGTTTCAAAATACGTGAACAGTAATCTCTATGTCATCATCATTTATTGCAGAATCCATCTCCATGACAAGTGACACGAGTGTCATGCCACATACATACATGTATGTTTGTGAATTGTACAAAATTATCAAGGTATCCAACGAAGAGAAAACTAATAATTGTAATGTTAGATATATGTCAATCAAACTAACTCTCAAAATTTAATTGATCGTCCTAAAAAGGACATATATGAAATGGTCCGCATTTTAATTAAAACCTTCTCGGTCTTTTGAAGAAGCAAGTTATTTTAGCCGTACACGTCTAGCCCGTTTTACCCCAATTCATCCACATATTTCAATGATCAACATTTTTTACTTTCAATATACCGCATAAAACGAAACCGTTTTTGTAAAATCCGAATAATAATCGACCGTAGAGTACTTCTGGCAAATCGACAAAGCTTCTCGAGAATTCTTGGAATAAGTCAACCTCGTGTTGAAAATGTCCGACTAAGTCCGACCATGAGAGGGTAAAGCAGTTTCTCCTTGGACTATAAAAACAGATTGCAAACGAGTTTCGAGTTGTGAAGCAATTACCGCCCTGCGTCCACAAGTACAGCCTTTTGCCAGAATTATTTTTAAGACTTCATTAACGAGCAGGCTGGAAAGTGGAGCCACAAACGCTATAAATATACCCGCCCTCATCTCGCGCGAGAGACGACACCCGAAGAAAACCTAACCGATATGATGCTGAATTCTTTAACGTGGTTGGATCCTTGATGTCTTCCCTGGCGTATAAACGGCTTCCTTGTAAAAGACAAGACGAGGACTTTTCTCGTTAGATGGAATTTTACTCTACCGATAGCACTTTCATCAGAGATCATAAGATCGACGACAGTGATGATAGTTCGGTTGAAAGCGAATTCAGCAAATAGCACAGAATTATATCGCCATTGTGTGATTCTTATTTGAACATTTATTTAACCATACATTATTATTTTAAACAAGAGAAGCAACAAGAAAAATCAAAGAATAAGGATGAATTGGGGTAAAACGGGCCAGACACAACACGAAACTACATACATACTTGTGGGATATGTACTTTTCCGGTGAAAATAATTTGTGGCGATGGCTGCTGTTCGAAAAGTAACAAGAAAAATGAGATAATAGGAATGGCTTTGGATGAAACTGGCCAGACATGACATGTAAAGTTTCTTAATGTGATATGAGTAAACTATATTCATTTTCACTCAAAATATATTGCGGAGATTGCAACTATATGAGCAGAATGGAGAAAACCCATCAATTCAGGGTGAATTGGGGCAAAACAAGCCACTTCCCGTGCTCTACACAACACGAAACCTAGGGTCCTCCCTTAGCTCAGTCGGTAAAGGCACAGCTACAAAGCAACACCATGCTGGAGGTGGCTGGGTTCGATTCCCGGTCCGGTCTAGGAATTTTTCGTTAACTGCCACACAATCATACTAATGAAAAAATGGTACCTGGCATCGAAAGCTTTCAATTAATAACTGTAAATGTACATTTAGAACACTAAGTTGAGAACAAGTAATAAGTTAATTGCGAAAGCAATAAGCTTGAAACGCTAAGAATGAATGAAGATGACAACACGAAACCTGCGCCAATCGATTTATGAGCCCATTATCGTTCAGGAATGCATTTGGTTTGGTTGAAAAACCAGCGGCTTCGCATACTTGGAATTTGGGTCCATGTTCTCCCACTGTGCAATTGTTGGTCGCCATTGCACTCTCTAAGATACTTGCCACCGCTAGCTGCCAAATCCAACGTTACGTCTTGTTGCTCCGCATAAAGCTAGTGCACCCTCTAGGGTACATGCCATCGCCAGCCAATCCATACCGGCTCGTAGCCTCGCACAGCTCCAATGAGAAATTTTCGAAGGTCTGCTACTTTTAAATCGTTCACTGCTGCATATGAAACCTACCCTCTCTTACATTTGAAATCTGTGATAGGAAAGTATTGTGCATTTGATAAATTTAGCTTGGAAAACAAAATTATAACAAATTTAGTATTTGTTATTTTGAATAGTTTAAAATTGCTAACGAATAATGTTTGATAGATTTCCAACTGATTGATGTAATCATCTTGAAAATATATTGAGCATTTATTATGTTACAAGCAATTAATTTGTAACGATATTTTGTGAGTTTTTCAGTTGACACCCCACCCTTGCCGTAAGACGTAGTCTACGTCAAAACGATCATTCGAGTGACAACTTTTCAACCATAAATGTCAGAGCGAAACAGTTTAATCGTTTTCTTGATATAACACAATCAGTTTCAATACTAAGAAACCGTTGGCGAAGAAATTTGTTTTCATTTTCATTTTTTTTTTTTCCATTCCGACTCAACGATTGCATGTTAGAAACTCGCAATATTATGTTTTTTTTCTATAACTTCTTTGATTTCAAGGCTCACCTGTTTAGTGATTAAGGTTATATCAAACGAGGGGAAATCTAATGCGTCTGTTCAAATTCATTTTTTTCCTGTGTAACCAATCATGTTTCATACCTTGACAGGAGGATCATAGTTGGAAATACAATTTATGGACAATGTTCCTCTCAGTTAAATTAACCATGACTTCAGTGAAGTTGTCTACAAATATCATGAAATTTACCATAATGCTGACAAATCTACCATGTTTACTCAAACGGCCTGGTAATTTCGACAGAAATATAATAAAATCAAACGAAAACATAAATGGTTGATAAAAGTTGGCATCGATATTTAATTTACACCTACAATTTAATATTTTCTGCTGTGATCCTTCTGTCAGTGTACACAGCATCATCAACCCGATAGATTAACGGAAAACTAAATGAATTCTATCAGACGCGTAAAATTTCCCCACATTTGGTTGCAAGCCAAAGCAAGCGTAAACAGCGTAATTGTTTGCTCTTAAACCAGACCTGATTCCAGCGTTATCTGGCTCGAATTAACATAAAATATCCCATGAATTTATGCAAAATCTGACATTCCCTTAAATTGCATTAGATAACGTAGAAAATTTAATTTTTCTGTCAGATTGTGTAGAGCTTGTATTCTTATCATCAAATTATGAAATAATCTGAAAAATAGAGGAGTATTACACTTATTTCATAACAACTGATCCTAATAGTCACCGCTAATTGAGTCGTACCCTACTCTATATGAGGTCTACTTTGAAACGTTTAAAAATCTGAAATTACTCATTGGGAAGTGAGTTAAACTCAACTCAGTGATGGTTTACCCTCAAAGTTCGTGTACGACGAGATGAACATGCTATTGCCATCTAACGGCAAACGTAAACAACACCTAAAAGCTTTCGTAGAACATAGAAACCTAAGACGCGTCGAAACGAGCACACCAAACTTTTTGGCTGCATCCGTGCATTTGAATATGCTTATTTCTCGTGAAAGCGAACCGGATAAAATTTTTCGAAAGTGTGTTCCGCGGAGCTAGAGTACACGGTAAGGCTGATATACTCGACGGCACGTTAATGTTAACTTTCTTTTGATTTGTTTGCCTCTTGTCTTGCTTCTAAGGCTGTCAAAAGCAAAGTATAGAAAGCAAACGTTTGGTAAAATCATGATTACCTACTGTTAGGTACATATGTAGCATACTTTTCCGTTGAATCGGAGTGTATAATTCCATTCAACTTGTGCACAAGTAAATACAAACTATTTTCTCCCGGTTTGCTTTTTGGTTTACGCAAATGAGTCTAAAAATTCAATTTAAGATTTTTTTTTACAATTAAACTCTTACAGTATTAATCAAAACATGTTCCGACTTATATATAAACTGCTTTGTTTTAACATGCAAGAACTCATTGCATAAAGATAACTGCACAGATAAAAAGAATCATTGAATTTTCTGCGTTATTTAATGCACATAAAGGGAATGCTAAATTTGGCAGAAAATAATAGGATATTTTATGTAAATTTAAGCCAGATAACGCCTGAATCAAGCCTGTTGTACACAGATAAAAAGAAACATTGAATTTTATGCGTTTTCTAATGCACATTAATGGAATGCTAGAATTGGCAGAAGTTAATGGGATATTTCATGTAAATTGAGGTCAGATAACGCCTGCATCTAGCCTTTTGTATGACAGATTACAAACATTTTTGTATGTTGTATGGATGATTGCATACAACTTCGCTGTTTACGCCTCCTTCAGGTTGAAGTTAAACGAGAGGAAATTTTACGCGCTTGTTAAAATTAATTATTTTTTTCTGTGTATGGCGCACTAAGGACTACAACTCATTGCGTTGTTCACGCATTCTCTGGCTTGGAATTAAACGAGGGGAAATTTGCGGGTCGGGACTTTCTGTTCCAGCCCAAGACATCAACAGATGGACTAAGGAACGAGTTCGTGAAAGCTGGAACCAAAAATGGTTCAGTGGTAGCAGGTCTGCACTTAGATCAGTTAAACCCCTCCTCATACCCTGGCCCGATGATAATATTTCTAAAAACAGACGTGATCTTACCGCCTACGAATTGGTCAAACCCGTTTCACCCATAGTTTCTCAATAGAGAAAATAAATCCCCCGGACTGCACTGGTTGTGGTGTTCCCTTATCAGTTCGCCATGTTCTGATCGATTACCAATTGTACAATTCTGAGCGTTTGAGCTATGATTCTAGCATAAAATTTGAGGAAGTTCTATCGTTGCCGTTTGAAAAAAATACTGCTCAAGTTTCTGGGAGACACCGAGCTACCTGCTACGCTACGATCTGGGATAAGGGACGAATCATAAATTTGGTTAAAGTCCGTCCTAAAAAAAACAGCAACCATCAGTTTTCGCTGTGCACCTGTAAGCAGCAGACGTGCTCGCGGAGCACGTTGGTAGAAAAGGCCACCCAGGAAAACAAGAAGACCAGAATTATCCCACGTCGCATGTAGCTACGACTAGAAGCTGAATAAAAAAATTCTCCGGTGTGACAATTTCACAGAACGGTGTGCTGCCAAACGTCCTGCAGCCCAAGAAGATTGAGAAGAAAATTTCATTCGCGATCAATCTTCCTTCCGTAAACTACTAAAATCCGTCCTTTTCAGGACGATCAAACCAGTTTACCGACTATAGAGTATGTATGATTGCAATTTCTCTTGAGTTGTTTGAAAATATCATTACCACGCTCTGGTTCAACATGGCGTAGCTTAAAAAGCCGCGTGCTGGAGAAAACGGCATAATCAATGGAGGAATCCAGGTTACGCAAAAGTGAGGTTAAACGTCGTGGATTGCGCTCGTTAAAAACGTGTTTTTTTAGCTGTCTACATTGCTTGGACAGCTAAAAAAACACATATTTGAACACATTGGTGATAAAAAGATAAGAAAATTGACGATAATGACGATACTGACCAAAAAGATAGCTAGAAAGTTATTATCAATTTCAGTTTTAGATACTACGATGTTTAACCTAACTTTAGCTTTACTTGGTTTTCTCAATCGCCCACGTCATCTTCGTGGTCAAGTGGTTAGCGGCGTCACCCGTCGTTCAAGCGATTGATACGAAGTAAGGGTTCGATTCCCGTTCCAGCCAACGAAAATGCCCATACGGCCAAAACGAAAATGTCCATACTGGTCCACAGGGTGTTAGGTTAAGTTGTTCGTTGTAATTCGCTCTATGTTTCATCTAATTTAACACTTGCAAGCACGTTGGACATTCAAAAAACAAAATATTATTAACAGTTGATTCGACCCGAACTGCGGTTTCTATCAATTTTTCGTGGAGAACCAATAGAGCGTTTCCAGATGAAATCAGCTGCAAAAAGTCAAAATCTTGAACGACCCTCTCCGATTTGGATGAAACTTTGCACATGTCTTCGGAATTGGTGATGATGGATTTTTCGCGGGTTAAGGGAATTTTTTGACTCAAGACATTTTTTTCAAAAGGGCGTATGTGTTTTGTCATGCGTATGTTTCAAAAAATCATAACTCGAAAACCGTTGGTTGTAATAAAATTGCGTCTGATAAGAAGTTATTAAGAAGATGTTCAATCTTCTTGGTGTCAAAAGGATAGTTGTTGAAAATTTTATGTACAATTTGAAAAAAATACTTTTGAAGATGGACAATCACGACTAACTTTTGAAAAAGGGATATTTTCATCTAAAAAGCCATTTTTTCGACATTACTTTTAAATTATCTCGAAAACGGGTACATATAGAATGTTGCTCACCAAGAGCATTTTTGTTTAAAATCACTAGAAGAATCGTATTATGTTATTAAAATATGGTTATTTATGCAAAAACAACAAATTAGAAAAAACTTAAAGTTGCTCCATCGTAGAACAACTTCTATTCTTTTTTTATGACTCAAAGCTTTTTTGAAAAAAAAATTATAAAAATCGTACGTTGGACAGATTTGCTAATTGATTTTTAAGTTAAATTTTTGATTTTTTTGAAGAAAAACATTTTTTTTACAGTGTACATATTTTTTTCATAAAGTCAAATTAATTAACTACAACTTCTTCTGAGACGCAATTTTATTACAACCAACGGTTTTCGAGTTATGGTTTATTGAAAAATACGCATGACAAAACACATACGCCCTTTTGAAAAAAATGTCTTGAGTCAAAAAATTCCCTTAACCGGCGGAGAATCCATCGTCACCAATTCCGAAGACATGTGCAAAGTTTCATCCAAATCGGAGAGGGTCGAGTTCAGTCATTTGCTCATTTGGCAGAGAAATGCTCAATAGTAAAACCTCACACTAATAGCATAGGGTTTCATAGTTCTTTAGACCAGTGGTGATAAATGTACTGTATTTTGATGTTTGTATTTTGATATTTGACATTTTTCATTTCAATTGAACACACGCAAAAGTGAACCGTCGTGGTTGAAATCTCATATGACATTTCTGTACCGTTTTTTCCGGGCGACGAAACATTTTCGTTCTCTCCAGCCGATGGTTGAAACAATGTTGTAACATAGATTTATGGCACTCAGAAGTCCGTTTTTTTAACTCTTTATTCATTCCAAATTTTACATTATTATACATTCATATATTATCTTAGGTGATCCTGCTAAGTAATTAACATTTCAACCTTATATGCTATAATTAATATCTAATTGTGTTAATATTAATTTTTACTTTGTCTATTCAGAATATTTAACAGGGTTTATTTTGCCTGCGTGTAAGAATTACAGTTGATTTCTTAAAACCAGTTCTTATCTATAGAGAAAATTGATCATTGCATTTGAAGATTGCAATGATTTTTATCTAAAATTATGAATTATTTTGTTGGACGTTTCTACTAGAGTCTCAACGTTTGAAATTCTATGTTATTCAAAAGTACTGAATACTTTGGTCTTAATTCTTTGAAGTGCTTTTTTTCTAGTTGCACAACAACTAGACCATATTGGCACAGCATAAAGCAAGGCCGGTCTAAAAATTTGTTTGAATATTAGAAGTTTGTTTTTTGAACAAAGTTTGGATTTTCTGTTTATAAGAGGATATAAACATCTTATCTATTTATTACATTTGGCGTGAATGCCCTCAATGTGATCGTTGAAAGTTAATTTTTGATCGTGTATCAGTCCAAGATATTTTACTTGACTTGACCAAGAAATTGGAACTCCATTCATAGTGACCATATGACTATTACTTGGTTTAAAAAATGCAGATCTAGGCTGGTGTAGGAATAAATGCCCAAGCTTTTTTGTAGCTTCCTGGATATAACACGAAGACTTTGTCCTTTAACGGAAATGCCTGTGTCATCAGCAAAGCAAGATTTTTGACACCCCTGAGGTAAATCAGGAAGATCTGAAGTGAAAATGTTATATAGTATTGGCCCAAGTATGCTACCTTGAGGAACACCAGCTCTAATGGGCAATTGAACAGATTTAGAATTCTGATAATTTACTTGCAAAGTTCTATCAGTTAAGAAGTTTTGAATTAATTTCATGATATAAAGCGGAAAATTGAACTTTTTCAGTTTCGCAATCAAACCTTCATGCCAAACACTGTCGAACGCTTTTTCTATGTCTAGAAGAGCAACTCCAGTGGAGCAGCCTTCAGCTTTGTTTGAACGAATTAAATTTGTTACTCTCAACAGTTGATGCGTAGTTGAATGCCCATGGCGAAATCCAAACTGTTCATCAGCAAAAACTGGGTTTTAATTGATGTGAAGCATCATTCTATTCAAAATTATTTTTTCGAAAAGCTTACTTATTGAAGAAAGCAAACTGATCGGTCGGTAGCTAGAAGCTTCAGCCGGATTTTTGTCGGGCTTCAAAATTGGTACAACTTTTGCATTTTTCCATTTATCTGGAAAGTATGCCAGATGAAAACATCTGTTAAATAGTTTTACCAAGAAAGACAAAGCACTCTCAGGGAGTTTTTTGATGAGGATATAGAAAATTCCATCATCACCTGGTGCTTTCATATTTTGAAATTTTTTAGTTATAGTTTTACTTCATCCAAATCGGTTCCCCAAGAATCATCAAAAATATTTTCTTGAGAGAAAATATTCAGATACTCCCTGGAAACCGACTCCTCAATAGGACTAGTAAGTCACAAACTGAAATTATGGGAGCTCCCAAACTGCTTAACAAGTTATTGAGCTTTTTCCGCATTTGTGAGCAAAATTTTATCACCTTTCTTAAGTGCTGGTATAGGCTTTTGAGGTTAGGAACGTGGATCTAATTTTGACACATTATTTTCGAAATGTTTGTTCCTCAGGACAGAGAAGCGTTTTTTAATTTGTTTTTGTAAATCTCGCCATACGACTTTCATAGCGGGATCACGTGTTCTTTCAATTCTAAGTCGAGTTATTAGTATTATTAGTATTAGAGTTATTAGGGAGAGATGATATAACTATAATTTAGAAGAAAAAATTAGTAATCTCCATTTAATTCCAACTACCTTGCTTATCCTCGACAGACACGTATTCGTCTGTCAATGGCAGACTTCAGTGTCTCGTACTAATAACTCGAGTCGAGTTATTAGTACGAGACACTGAAGAAGTCTGCACATTGTAGACGAAATACGCGTATCTGTCGAAGATAAGCAAAGGTAGTTGGAATTAAATGGAGAATACTAATTTTTCTAGGATAATTTTTCTAGAATAATTTCTAGGAATAAGAGGAAATCAAAAAATTGTTGGTAGTATTTAGCACTGAAAAGTGCTGTTTAAAGTTTGTTGTAGCGTTGGGTAGCAATAGCACTTCCTTCAGCAAATAGAAATAGAACCACACGGCATGAGAGCACAATGCAGACTGACTCAGAATTTCGTTGATTGTTGGCTTATTACTGCATACATATGGTGTTTATTATATGGAATCAAATCATTAGAATGGATACTAACAACTTATAATAGAAAAAATCAAATAAGTGCGTTTTTAATCAAGCTATCAAAAACAGTCACAAACCAAACTGTTTCAAACTGTCGGCAGAAATAGGGAGACATTTTTCTTTTTTGTTTCCTCTCCCCGTATTCGCTCGAACTGTACACACAAACTGTTGGTGGTGTGCGGGCCTCAAATTGTGCAGCGGGTGAATGGTTTGCAATGTACATTTACCACCTCTGCTTTAGACTGAATAATATATAGTAGAAATTTGGTAATTCGATGACATCAATTTGTTCACAGCAACATGCAGTCTTTCGTCAACTTTGCAGTTATGTCACTGACATAACTCACCCTTTCGTTGTTTTTGAAACTGTATACTCTCGAAATTTGAAGAGGACTGAAAATCAGAAAGTAACGCGTAGTTCACAGGGTGTGAACATAACATGACCGTTTTGTGTGGTTGACGTAAGCTACGTTGGACTTTTCATTGTAATCTGTTCATGTTGAGCTAACAGTAGTTTTATTGCTAGCCAACGTCGGTCACGCTACAAGTATGTTGTCAGCTACAATAAAGTACTGGTTTGCTCCTCGCTGGCTTGTCAAACATCAACATGTATCACTCTGATTCTTCTATCAGACCTAGTATTTAATCTCTTAATTGAAATCCTTCCGTTGTTTAATAACGCCCTCGGGGAGTGCCAACTCAACGACGTAAGCTTTAACGTGATTACCTGAGTCAATTATTGCTTTTTCAACCTTATCCGGAACTGCAAGGTAGTTTTTCCTCGACAGCTCGCGTGATTACCACGGTTCCCACCCTTTTATTATCCTATGAGTTCATTTTTTCCAGTGAAAGCACTATTTCATTAGAGTGTACTCTAATTAATTTACGCCTTGGTCAACGAAGTTGGAGTTAGCAAATGAGATGCGAGATAGAACCAAGGCGAAGTATTTCAGGATCATTACAGAACGAGTAATGGAATTCTCCGTAGAGTAACAAGCTTTTGAGCAGCATTTTTATTAATTGGATCATAATTAGCGCAAAATGAGTTTATTAAGGTGGCCTTATCCTGTCATCCTGGCTTCTCCTTATGAGGCTCTGCTTTGTATTATATCTCAAGCATTGGATCAAGTAGTGCCAATGGCTTCCGTGGTTAAACATTTCATCGTTTCAACGGACGGAATTTTCTGCTGCAAGTTATCCCCACAAGAATAAAATGATTTGCATTATGCACTTGACTTAATTGTTTCTCCAGAATGTGGCTGACTTTGGCAAACAAATTTAACTTGGATGCAACAGAGAGCTGCCCCCGGCAAGGAACGGACCAGACCAATATCACAACCGGGCAGTGAAATGTCTAAGACACACTGGGGAATCGGCTGCTTCCTTCTATAAAGTTGTGTGACCAAAAGTGCACATCAGCAATAGGAACAACAACAACAACAAGACAGGGATGCATAGTTAGAATTAGAGTTTTGAAATTTTCATCGTTGGGAAGAAAGTGTTCTGGGAAGGGAAAACGAATCGAGGAAGGGAAAACGAATTGTGGTGAAGCATGCATAGGAGAACATTCTCTCCGAACAGAAATTATCAAAAGTTTGAGCAATCTGAGGTTAAGCCATTTACAGTTTGTTAAAATTTCATAGCCAATAAGGGAGAGGGAAAGTTTCGTATATAAATTTTGGCAAGTGACCTCAGAAAAGCTAGCCTGTGACGGAAGTACTCTTTCGTTGGCTCGTGAAACATGAGGCCATCGTTAATGCTACAACTTCTTGAATGTGCTAAAACTAGAAGGGAGCGATTTACCAAATTTTCTGATTTGGAAGGTTTTTTTAGTTGATTTTAAGAAAATTTTGTAGCGTGTTACGCGCTGCAAAACATGATTTCTTGAGAAAATAGTCAAAAGGTCGAAAGTAGCGTACACAGAAAAAAATAATTAATTTTAACAAGCGCGTAAAATTTCCCCTCGTGTAATTCCAACCCAAAGGAGCGTAAACAACGATATTGTTTGCAATCTTCATACAACAGGCTCGATTCAGGCTTTATCGGCTTAAATTACTGAAATATCCATTATGTTCTGCCAAATCTAGCATTCCCTTTATGTGCATTAGATAACGCAGAAAATTCAGTGTTTCTTTTTATCTGTGTATTTTTCTGTGATTTGCTTGCTCCCACAAACAAAATAGCATCAGAAACAGATACAGGGAATCCTAGAGGATTTGAGCTGTTTAGTGGAATACTTGTAACTATAAATTAGAAGAAGAATTAGTAATCTCCATTTAATTCCGACTACCTTTGCTTATCTTCGACAGATACGCGTATTTCGTCTACAATGTGCAGACTTCTTCAGTGTCTCGTAAGAATAACTCGACTGGATATTTTAATATCCCATTATGTTCTGCCAAATCTAGCATTCCCTTTATGTGCATTAGATATCGCAGAAAATTCAGTGTTTCTTTTTATCTGTGTGTGCGTTCCAAATTTCTGTAATGATCCACAGGGTGAATTGCTGTTCAATATCATGGACATTAATGGAGCGTCACAAAACATACAAATTTACTTTATAAATAGTGTAAAGTTCTTGAATATTCCATACATTAAGCCAGATAACGCCTGAATCTAGCCTGTTGTATGAAAGATTGCAAACAATATCGTTGTTTACGTTCCTTTGGCTTGGAATTACACGAGGGGAAATTTTACGCGCTTGTTAAAATTAATTAATTTTTCCTGTGTTGTCAATAAAAAATGTATGCAAAAGCTCTTCTTTGCTAGAACTACATAGTTCAAAAGAAACAGTCAATTAATTTGGTTATCTAAAGCACAGAAACGGAATAAACGGAATGCACATAAATAGGCATAAACTCATGGGCTATTTCATGAAAATTTAAGCCAGATATCGCTGGAGTCAGGTCTGTTACATGAAATAATACAATTAATTTCTTTGTTTACGCTTGCAATTAAACGAGGGAAGATTTTACGTGTCTGTTAAAATTTATTATTTTTTGCTGTGTATTTTATGCAAGTTGGTTCTCTATGTTGAATGACATATCATTTTACAAGCTCTGATCATCGCAATGAAAATTCAGCTTGTTTTTTCTGTGGAGCTACGCCTTATTATTCATTAATACTTTAAACCGTTATTAGTCGAAGATAATGAAAATAACACACACAAAAAATAATGTATTTGAACAGACGTGTTAAATTTCCGTTCGTTGAATTGCAGGTTAACGCAAGCGTAAAAAACGTTATTATTTTAAATCTTTCATACAACATAAAACAGTTCTAATTATGTTTTTATTGCCTTAAGTACGTTAATTAAATTATAATGTTTTGAAATTGGAAATACCTTCACCCGAATGGCAGATCACAGCCACTGAAATGTTCCGAAGGACGTAGCGGACATCGTTTTTAGAATGTCAAAAATCGCCTTCCATTTTTGGGTTTTATATTGAGGAATCCAACTTGAAAAAAGAAGAAGACACCGAGTGGTGATAAATCTGACAGCTCCCATGTTAAAGTATAGGACGAAACTTTTAAAATGCTTCTAGAGAATTCAAATGAAATTCTAATTAAAAGCGGTTTGTTGTATGATGTAAGAAAAATCTAAAACTGCACAACATGGGTATTATTTTTATTTTATTTTTATTTTGCTGAAAATGCCATTATTGAGAAGATTTGGATTTTTCTTCCATCATACAACAAACCGCTTTTAATTAGAATTTCATTTGAATTTTCTAGAAGCATTTTAAAAGTTTCGTCCTATACTTTAACATGTGAGCTGTCAGATTTCTCACCACTCGGTGTCTTCTTCTTTTTTCAAGCTGGATTCCTCAATGGACGCGACCATGTTTGGTCTTCGCAAATGGAATACCAACGTCGTAATTGGAAAAACTACTTCCGGAAGCAGTGTCGCAGCCCTCCGAAAGCGCTCGGGCGAGCGTCCGGAAAGTTCGACCGTTATCGACGGAACGAACGATCTTTTTAGTTCCAATTATTACCGCGTATAACCTGATGGCTCTGGTATCTTGTCAACTCAGTTTTGATGGTTTTCCTTCACATTTCATACAGTCTGTGGCTGCCATTTGATAAACAAATTGTTTTTCGGCAAGAATTTTCGGCAGTTTTTCGGCAAGAATGACAAATAAACGGCTAGAACTAAGGCAGAAAGGGTCGAAGGATTATCAGTTCCTGCCACAACGCAGTTCTTTGAAAGGCCACCGCTCACTTAATCGGTGTTCATTTATTTCTTCATAAGAGTATATACTCTTGTAAACAATCGAATAATTAATCGTACACAGTTTGAAAGAAACATTTAATTTTCTGCGTGATCTAATGCACATTAAGGGAATGCTGAATTTGGCAAAAATAAATGGGATATTTCATGTAAATTTAAGCCAGATAACGCCTGAATCTAGTCTGTTGCATGAGAGATTGCAAACAATTCCGTTATTTACGCTTTCTTTGGCTTGGATTCAAAGGAAGGGAAATTTTACGTGCCTGTTAAAATTCATTTTTTTTCTGTGTATTATTATTAGGTATTCCTCGGAAGGTGATGTGGACGCAATGACGTCTATGTATGGTCGGGTGCAACGCACTGCTTGCTTGTATTGGAAGCAAAAATAATGTAAACATTGCTGAGCCGACGAGTGATGACGTAATACTATTGAAGTTTCTACTGGCGGGCATAGGTTCAGATTAAAAAAAAATCGGTTCGAACGTTTATTATAAATGCTGAATTGTGGAAATAATCATTAAACAAATTCCATTTATTGAGCAGAAGCATTTCTTCCTGATAACATGGATCATTTATAGTGAATTTTACAGAGGTAATTGATTTTTTGCCACTCAAACTTTCAAAAGCTGGGACTTGACAATCGAGAAGCAATATAGAGCCAATTTTTCACCATTGGTAGACTCGAATCGGTTGAAAAATCAAGTTTTATAGCGCATACAATAAACAATCACGGAGCGAATGGATCAAAATAAATAGTATGACGTAGCACTTTCCGAGCTCTTGTGTAGCGTGCGTAAGGAGTGCAGTGATATTAGTGTCATGAGCGAATTTTGCTCATTTCACTAATATTGTTGTGACTAGTGGGCCAGACCTCATATAAACGTCATTGATGTGGACGGTGTTCCCTCATCGGCCAAAAAGCTTCGATCATCGAAAGACGACGAGATCATCGCAAATGACAGTTTTGGGTACTGGCTCCAGGGATGCCATATTCACAGACATGTCTGTAAATTTGCAGACTTTTCATTTTCATAGCAGACTTTTTTAACGATGCAGACATTTAGCAGACATTTTATTTATGTTGCATACATTTAAAATATTTTTTAAATTTCAAATTAAGGTATTCTCTGACGTTCGGATTTAAAACCTACGAGGATCAGAACAGTATGGTATATACGGTAAGAAGCTTTGTTGTAATATTTTGAAATATCGTAGGTATCATTTAGAGTAGAAACCCTTGAAGAAACGAAAGCGGTGGGCCACTTGGAGGCACAATGGGCCTGGAGATAAGTATCGTATATGAGGGTAACATGGAGTCCCTACTTATGTAGTGTTCAATCTCACGCGTTTTTGAGATATTAAGAGACTTCCTCGAAAAAAAACTTCTCCTATGGTCAGGTAGAAACTTCTCAGAAGGAGCAACCAGTTCATGCTAGAAGAACCTTCAAAAATTCATTACCAAAGTTCAAGATCATACTTACCAGAATTTCAAGACAGAACTTCCCCAAGAATCAGGAAAGGACTTATCAGAGCTTCAGAAAGAAGTGTAGAGAAGATGACTTCTCTGAAGTTTGGAATTTTCCAGAGATTTTGGAGTTCTTCCCAGAAATTCAAAGTTGAACTTCCCAGAAGTTCAGAAAAAAAACCATTTCCAAATTTCCAGGAAGGGCACTACCTATAATTTATAAAAAAATCCTCAGGACGATGCGTCATAGAAGCTGAGGAAAGAACTTCTCTCAAGTTAAGGAAATAACTTCCCAGAAGTTCCGGAAGACTTCTCGAATGATTAGTTGGAACTTTCTAAAAGTGCTTGGCAGCATCTCCAAAGCTCAGACGAGAACATTCTGCATTTAAAAATTAGGAAATTCTTTAGAGAGAAAAAAATGAAACTTCCCAGGAGCATTGGGGGTGCTTCCTTCCAATTTGAGCACGAATTTCCCAATAGTTCCGGAGCAAACTTCTCCAAAGTTCTGGAGAAAACTTCCTTCAAGTTCTGAAGAGGACTTCTCAGAAGTCTAGGAAGAAACTTCAAGAACAAATTCAAGGGAATTTTCATAAAAATGTTGGAATAAAATTTTCCTCGCAGTTCCGGATGGGACCAATCAGAAGTTTGGAAAGAATAAGCTCAGGAAAAAACTTCTCCGAATTTCAGGAAGAAACCTACCAGAGAGGGCACTACCTGTAGGGTCAAGAAGGAATTTTTCAAAAAAATCATTAGAGAACTCCTCAGAAGTTCACAAGAGGACTTCTCAGAAGTTGCGAAGAGACCAAAAGTTCAGTTGGAACTACCCAGAAGTGCTAGAGAGCTTCCCTAAAGTTCCGAATCAAACATTCCAGCATTTCAGAGTGAGAACTTCTCGAAGTTCACGAAACCCCAGAAGTAAGGGTAGATTTTTTTGATAAAATCAGGAAGAAACTTTCCAGAAGTATAGGGGGATCTTTCTAGTAGTTCAAGCAGCAATTTCTCAGATATTCGGGAACAAACTTCCCTCGGAGTTCAGGCAAATACTCCCCTGAGATTATTTCGGCAGTTCAGAAAATAACTTCTCAGAAGTTCAGGAAGAAACTTCTAACAACTTAAGAAGATTTTCCAAGAAATTCTGGAGAGTACTTTCTCAAAGTTTTGCAGACACTTTCCTCGAAGTTCAGGATAGGACTTATAAGAAGTTAAGAAAGTACTATGTTCAGGAAAAAAATTACCAAATGTTTCTGGAAGGTAAGGATGAGTTCTTAAATGTGAATTTCAAGAAAATAAGGAGTGGCTGCCAAGAAGTTCAGGAGGAATTTTGCCTGAAGTTCAGGAGGAAACTTCCCAGAATAAAGCAAAGAGCCTTGCAGAAGATCAGAAGAGAGTTTCCCTGAAATTTAAGCGATAATCACTGACAAACCGAAGAAGCAATCTATACATAATCATTCATATGACCATAATGACATTGATGATCATGAGTGATGTTTACACCATATTTAAATATGGTACACACCATCAATGGTTATTGTTGAATCAAAACAAGTCTGTTGATTTTATCAAATGAAAATTGTGATTTTAAAATACAGAACTGGAAAAAGCGTTACAGGGCAATAAAAACTATAAAAAAATGTGTCATCTATGCGAATGCTTCAAGCTTCAGTGTCACTTTAAAAATATGAAACAATAGTGTAAGGTTGCATACAATCCAAGAAATAGAGGCAGACATGTTTACATAATCACACAAATAGCGATAATGACATGACTTGCTCTCTGATTACGTCATTTCGTTGAAACAAGTCTAATTTTTTAAAACATAATTACAGACTTTTATAGACATTCCCAGACATTTCAAATTTTTACCACAGACATTTGAAAAAAATATCTGGCATCCCTGACTAGCTCGTCGAGTTCTTCAGTGTTTTCACTGTCCTGGCTAATTTAGTGTGAGCTTTTTCACGTCAGTGCGCTTCCCATTTCTGGTTTGCACCATTTGTGCAAGCTCAGTTTAAAAAATCAGAGTTATCGGTCCAATACTTATCGACTTGGCTCTAAAAAACGTGAAGTGAGAAGCCTACGAACTGTAATACCGGGGTAGCTTACGATTAACAAAATTTAAATTTGGCAACGGCCTAAGTAACAATAAGCTAGTAAAGAAAGGGACAGGAAAGTAATTTTGATACTAAGAAAATTCATGTTGCTAGTCTTTGGTACATAACATCGCATATATTTCCTAAAATACATCTACTTTTTCGGACTTTTATGCATTGTTCAATGTTCTTCAAGTTATTCAAAAAGGTACTGCTTTTGATTTTTTTTCTTGGTTTTATTTATGCAATACCTCGTTCTGTATTGTTATTGACTACTGTCCTAGGGAAAATTTGATTACGTCTTTTGGCATTTTCATAATCGTTTTTGCAATTCGATGCATAATATCAGTTTCCAATAAGGATTCCGGAAGCTTTGCAGCAACTTGATTTTTACCTAATTCAGTCACGTTGTAGTAACAACAAATGTGCAACAAGTGTGCTGCTAGTCTTTAAAAAATGAGTGTAGCTCATGTGTTGAAACATCGTTTATTCGATTATGGATTTAGCATGTATAATGTAAGTCTGAAAATCGCGCCAATTTTTTTTTTCAAAAGGAGCTATTGAACAATAAGAGGTGCTATAGTAAACAATTCTCTTTCGTTAATAAACAAGTTAGCCCTACATTTTTCGTCAAACATTATGCAAGGGTAATGTAGTTCACGATTATTCAAAACAATTTTGTGGATTTCAAAAAAAAAATGTTTTCTAGCCTCGTTTGGACATCCACTGCGCTCTGAAACATCGGTGCCTCTATGAAAATGTTTGAAGTCAGCAAACCAAGGTTTTATTGTTGTTTCTGAAGGACTGGAATCCCCATAATACCTTTTGAACGATTGCTTTGCTTGAACGGTATTTTTTATGTAGGACTAAGGCTTGTTCGTGACAAAATCTGGACACCCATAAATACGCATAGCTCTGGAAATACTTCATGAACGCGTGAAATATTTCAAAGACAGATGAACGTATGTCTGTTCATTGTGAATAATCAATTTTTGGTGATGCTAGAAGCTTTTAGAAAATGGCGTCGAAAGAAGAGCATGTGCGAAAAGCAATTGTGTGCGGTCGCAATGAAAATCCGGATCTGTCAGTAAGAAAACCTGCAAAAAAGCTTGGTTTTCCTGCAAGAACTGTCCATAACGTTCTTAAAGCATTCGATATACGTTTGACAACTGCCAGGAAGAAAAGGCTGGGAGCGGAACAAAAAAGGATATCAGGAACCACCAGAAGGACGCGAAGGTGAAGCAGATATTGCAGAAGAGACCAGATCTGTCGGTACGTACCGTGACTAGCAAAATAAAAATGTCCCCAACTTTTGTGCATGCTTCCAAGTACCGGCAAAATATGAAGTCGTTCAAGGTGAAACCTGTACTGAACGGTAATAATAAACAGAATATGACAGCAAAAACCCAGAATCACAAGTTGTATCACGAATATTTGACGAAGTTTTCCTGCGTGATAATTGACGATGAAATTTCATCGTCCATTATCGCGCAGGAAAACTTTGTCATATATTCGCGATACAACTTGCGAAGAAATGGAAGGCTTTAAGCAGCTTCCCGGAATGTCTTATTATACTGCCATGCAACGGAACGGCGTAGAGGAGCATTTCAAAACGAGGAAAAAGGCCAAGTTTCCTAAAAAATATTTGGTTTGGCAGGCAATATGCAGCTGTGGTCGAGCAATCCAAAGCTTCACTAACGGAACGGTAAACAAGGAAATGTACCGTGAAAAATACCTAAAGAAGCGATTGTTACTATTCCCACGCAGTCAGGATGCTCCATCGCTAATCTGGTCTGATTTGGCATCTTGTCACTACGCCAAAAATGTTTTGGAATGGTATAAAGCGAATGGAGTCCATGTTGTACCAAACGAGGTGAATCCACCGAACTGCCCGAGGTTGCGACCTATCGAGCGGTATTGGGCTCTCGTGAAGAAAAAACACTCTCAACAATCTACAACTATAGATAAATTTCGAAAATCAAGACAAAAGCAGCTAAATCAGTTGCAGAGAAGTCTGCTCAATCCCGATTGGCTAAAATAAACCCAAAAGTTCGTAGTTTCTTCATGCAGCCTTTCAATTTAAAAAAAAAAACAATTTTTGAGAAAAAAAAATCGATCGGAAATATTTCTACGTATCGATTCCTATAGAGAGCATTATTGATTTCGGGTTTACATACATAAAAATTGGACTCGGAAAAATGCGACACTTTGTTTTTGGTGTTATTTTCATCGCGTGGGTAAAAATTAATGAAATTTTGGGTAATACTAGTTTAGAATGTTATGTTTAGGTGCGCAAAATTTTATCGCGATCTGTCAGTTTTCAAGTAGTTTTCAAGATGCATTAGAAACATGAAGAGCTACGCCAGCAAATCTTGGGCGCGGTGATCGATAATCCTGGTCAGTCGCACAGATGGATCGGCAAAAGGCTTGAAATCCACCATTTCACCGTGTCCCGCATTGTGAAGATGTTCCAGGAGACGCAGACCATCGAGCGGCGCGCTGGAAGCGGCTGAAAACCGAAAACGGAATACCCAGAGAAGGCGCGGAAGATAAGGCAGTACTTTAAGAATAACCCGAACCTTTCCACCCGAGACGTGGCCAAAAAGGTCAATTAGTCGAAGTGGTTCGTCCAGCAAACAATGAAGCGGCCTGGGCTACGTGTTTTTAAGGTCAGGAAGGCGCCAAACCGGACTGACAAGCAAAACACGGTGGCCAAATTGCATGCGCGGAAGCTGTACCGTGAGTGGCTGGTCAAGCCAGGCTGTCTCGTCATGGACGACGAGACATATATCAAGGCGGACACCAAACAAATCTCTGGCCTCGAGTTTTTTGTCGGTACGTCCCACATGGAGGTTCCGGAAAATTTCCGGAAGAGAAAGATGGACAAATTCGCGAAGAAGTACCTGTTGTGGCAGGCGATCTGCGAGTGCGGACGGTAGCTGTTCGTTACAACCGGCACCATAAACGGGCAGATTTATCGAGAGGAATGCTTGCAGAAGCGCTTGCTGCCCTTCCTCCGCTCTCACCGTGGTCCCACGCTATTCTGGCCGGATCTCGCTTTGTGCCATTACGCCAAGCCTGTAATGGATTGGTCTAAAGCGAAGGGCGTTAATGTGGTTCCGAAGAAGGCGAACCCGCCAAATACACCAGAACTTCGTCCGATCGAAAAGTTTTGGGCGATAATGAAGAAGAAGTTGAAGAAAAGCGGAAAAACATTCAAAACCAATGAAGTTTTGAAGAAAAACAGGGAGCAGTTCATCTCAGCAAACTAATGAGCAGAGTTAAGAGAAATGTACGAGCATTCAGCTTGGGGGAAGAAATTCAATAAATAAATTATGCCAAGACATAGCTTATGTATAGTTATTTAACCCCTGAGTTATTAGTTATTTGAGAAGTATCCGATTTAAAATGAATTTTTGGTGATCATTTTTGTGTGTCGCATTTTTTCCGAGTTCAGTCTTTACATTTGACTAGTTATATATTATTGCGTGAATTACGTTATCTATTATAAAGTTTTTTAATGGAAATATCTTTCTTGTCAACATGAAACCCTAGGAGTAGACAACAATTTCTGCTAGGACCAAAGATGTGAAGAGAAAATACTGAAATATTCGTTAGAATATAACAGGCTGTTGAAATTGAATAAGAGGCCGTTTTAATTGAGTGGAGCGCATTGTTGAAAGGTGGCATGCGTGTGCTCGATCTTTTACCATTCTACTCCAGTGCGGGATATGCAATTGAAAAATTTCAGTTTGCTGTACACTTCCAAAAGTCTACATGTGACAGAAATGAATTTCCAAATTAGAGGTTTTGAAAAACACAAAAATCGAATTTTGAAATTGATTTCTGATGATGTGAATTCTAAAACAAGTACCGTCTATTTGTGAAACACAATTGATACGGCAGAGTCCACTCAGGCATGCAGCACTTTGGAACCGGTGAATAGTCCTATCACTCTCTGGAACAGTTTTCGAAGAGAGAACCCACAATCTGTCGTTCTGGACATTGTGGGATTGTTTAAGACGAATAACCACCGTGTCGCGACAAAAGCAGACTTGCTCTTTCGAGTCGTTTCTGCTTGGAAGATTCCGAAACTCCGTGAACCTTACGTTTCTCGAAAGCTTGGAATCCGAGGTCATTTTGCAGTATATTGTGCTTTGACGATCTCGAAACATTCAGAACCGCGGCCATTTTACGTACAGAGCGCTGTGATTTTCGTCTAATCCGTCCATTGACCACTTTAACAACTCGTGCAGTCCGCGCCGTACGAGTACAACTGGATCTCTTCCGGTTATCCAACGAGCAGGTGTCACGGTACCTTCGGATGGTTCGGTACACAAAATCCCGCTCTACTCCGAGATTTTTCAAATTTTTGAAAATAGCGCCCGGGCGCTCACCTTTCAAAAACTTTTTTATCACCACAGCACGAAACTCCTTCATCGCTAGTAAAAGATAAACACCGAATGAAAACAGTCGGACATAACCTAAAAGCGTTTGTATAAACATAGTGCAAAACTACACCAACACATACGTGAAGCATGTTGAGTAGTTGCACGACACCAATGCAAGGAAAAAGTGTATGAGAATATATTGGACACGTTGTAGAAGTGGTCCTGCATTGTGGCCTTTTTCGAAAATTAACACAATTTTTCCTACCGAATTGGAAATATCATTCTCTACTTACCGTTACCATTACCACCCAGCAAAAGTAAACGTAAGTCACACCGTACAAATAATGAACCTTATACATAAAGTGAAAGGTATCGGTGGTCATGGTTAGAACCGGTGGAACAGTGAAAACTTTCGCCTATCTGTAGAATGAAGGAGCAGATAGTTCCTAGCACCGGCTCCTAGAATCTACTTGTAGGGGCCGCCTTCTGAATAATACATGAGATCGATAAAATCAATTGCCGACAGGTTTCGTCCGAAGGTCGTTTTCTTAAATCGGCATCAGTGGAACAAGTAAGGCGCATCCAACCAACTGGGTCTCCGTTCCGTGTCCGCTAAATTTCGAAGAAAAGATAACCGAATCGGCGGCAAGGAAGGTGAACGAACATTTCCGAAGCAATTATCTTCATCTTCATCGCTTTTTTCGCTGCCATCTCGATTCCGTCTTAAGGGTGGGTCGTAGCCGATTGCAGGATGATTTGAATTCCTTTTCGGAAATAGAAGAACCAATTATTTAAATATGCCGCAAAATTGGCGCTAATGATAACGATCTCGTTAAACTAAATTCAGATGGTGCTCAGATAGTTCTTTAAGTGGGTGTGAACTGCACTGCAAATGACTGGAAATTGCGAATTCATGAAGGTACTGAGTATGGGGTGCTTGATGTATTTACTCTAGGCACTCTAGGTTAGTTGGATTGAGTGAGAAATTATTGTTTTACGTGGAGGTGAGTAACGAAAAATTCTGCCACCTATAATGGCCTATATTATTCATTTGAATTAGAGATTAGATAATACATCGTAAAAAATTACAGCAAGCTTTATGATTTGAATGTAAATCTAGTTTTTTGCTATCCTGAAACATGCGCTTAATTTGAAAAGGTTTCTTCACAGTTGATACAGCTTTGGGATGTGACACATAACTAAGCCTAGTATGATAAGGTCGATTACATTTATATTGTATCTCATCAAATAACTAAGCTTTAAACGATGTAACCAACCGTTTTTAGGTTACAATAAAACCATCGGTTTCAGTGTTGTCATCTAGATTTTGTTTAAATCTTAGTCGTGTTAAAGACTGTATTCGATTAAATTTGGACACACGCAATTGTTCGTAACTTTTTAGCGTGTGGGTAAAAATTATTGAAATTTTAACTGAATGTATTTCATTGTGTTGTGTCAATTGTGTAATGAGTTTCGTGAAAATCCGTCGAGTGGTTTCAGTGATGGCTTCGAATGAAGAAATAGTGGGCACTCACTTCGAAACGATCGTCTACAGTGAAGAAAATGAAAAATGCGCAACAACTAAAAACTATTTCTCTCTCTCTCTCTCACACACACACACACACACACACACACACACACACACACACACACACACACTATATATATATATATATATATATATATATATATATATATATATATATATATATATATATATATATATATATATATATATATATATATATATATCAAATCTACACCTAGAAAATTAAAATAAATTGCTTAAAAATGAATGGTCCTCATAAACCAAGAGGTTGAAGTTTTTCCGAAGATCATCGTCGTAAAAGACCCAGGGACACGTGTTGTGAACACTGTTTCAAGGCAGTGGTGTCCAAATCTACAGGGGTTCACAACGTGTTTCCGTATAGTTATCAACGACTATCAACTGGTTATACGCTTGCTTAGATAATAGGATGCCTATTAAAATCGACTTTTTGTATTTAAAAAAAAAGGTGAGTACTCAAAAGTTTTGTCTCCTCGAAAAAAGTCCCCACGCAAAATTTGAGCTCAATTGGACTTCGTAAGGCGGTTAAAAATTGACTTTTTAGACCCAGGAAAAATCTCTCAGGGTGATATTGTAAACTTCCGTAATCGATTTTTTCTTTTTTCTTTAAAAGTCTTAGAAATGGATTAAACGTCGAGATTTAGTGAACATAAAAAAAAAATTCGGCTAATACAATGAATTGCGAGAGTAAATTGGATTTGAATTGAAGGATTTCAATTCAAGTGTTGAGAATTGGTAATAGTATTGAAACATATTCTACACATTATCATCGTGGGTTATTGCACAGTGAGCAAAAAGGGACTCAAACCATTAAAGAATCGAAAGAATTGAGAAAATAGATAATAAAGACTGATTCTTAACAGAAACACTATTCAAAATTTACAGGTGCCAAAACCAATCAACACACGCAACT
This sequence comes from Aedes japonicus, assembly GCA_034211315.2. Lineage (NCBI taxonomy): Eukaryota > Metazoa > Arthropoda > Insecta > Diptera > Culicidae > Aedes > Aedes japonicus. Next base: position 19,118 of record JASCZW010006405.1, on the reverse strand, counting down.
GTGCCCACAAATATAGGGCTACTTTTGCAAAAATTCCCCATTTTATCTTTAAGAATTGGTCGACGATTTTAAACCCCTTATTTAAGCGACTAGACGCTTGCATACGGAGATAAACGCGTTTAAAGGTTGAAAAGTGCCCCCAGAAGGAAAATATAGGTTCTAGCATACACTGAACCAAATAATCTTAATAATTGCATAAGGTTCAACTTATGAACGATGGTTTGGAATATCATAAGGCTGACTTATGAATAGATTTTGGTTCACCCGACGTTGTTTTTGTACGCCTTTAAGCTTTCCTGATCACAAGTGTTGATATATACTAGTGGGCAAGTCACTGGACCCACAACGTCAACGTCCAAGGTTCGAATCCAGGTTGCTCCATGGTTTTATTTTTTCAACATCATTATATATCATAAGATAAATTTATGAAATTTATACTGATTACTTATAGCAAATAATCATAATGTAATCTTATAAATATCGAAAGTTTATTTCGCTGAGTGTACTTACTTTGATCAAAATCGGAATACCGAAAATCGACGATTTTAAACACCCTATTTAAGCGATTAGACGCTTATTTACGGAGATAAACGCGTTTAAATGTTGAAATGTGTTTTTTGCTCCTCGTATACGATCTAGGTAGCATGTATTCAGTGAAAAATGTGACATGAGAAAATGTTTTCGTTGAATTTTGGAGAGAGAAATTTTCGCATATTCAAGAGAGGATAATGAATTATCGGCGAAAAAGGAGAGATTAAAATGTGAACGGTTCGCTACTTATCGACAACCTGCTTTAAAGAGAGCATGGTTTTCACCCAGCTGAGTGAGAATTTACATCTCTGGTTTCTAGATCCGATCTGATAGAAAATAGAGGTTCAGGCATACTTATTTGGTCCAAAATAGGGATATCGAAAAGCGATTAGTAAGGTTCTGAGTTGCGTTTTAATTTTATTCGTGGGAAAATAAACCGTGAAATAGATCAAAGATCATATCAATGGGATTGATCTAGTTGTTAATTGAGTCATATTACGGCCTGCTCAAATTTGAGTCAAAATATTTAGACAGGCTGAATCATCAACTTCCGAGATGTTTTGTTTTGTATTAATGCAGCTCCAATTAATTGAATTATTCCATTGCAATCCAAAGAATTTAGTTTACTTCTATATTTTTCATAATTGCTCTAATTTTGGCATAACTATGCATTTCGTTAGCCCCCCCCTCATAATATATGTAAAAATTGCATTTCATATGAGTACCTTAGTACAGGGAAGTCAGACTCAGAGAATACAACTCTTATCAAAATTTTATCTAGAAATTTCCTTAAAATTCATTTTAAGTTCTGGTCAATGTGCCTTATTGATCAATATACGCAAGTATTTAATTTAAAAAAAATTATTTACTATAAAAACCCAAAAGACGCTTTCTCATTTTAATATTGTGATGTCTTGAATTAAAAAGAGTTTGGTTTTGCTTCTGCTTGATTTGACGATCACTTATAAACTGACTTTTCTACTCGCAGCACAGGATAACGTTTGCTGCGATTGCTGTTAATTATCTGAACAACCGTTGTTAGGCTCCAACACCCGAGTTGCTACACGACAACTGTGGTATAGATGTTGATACACCACAACTACACCCCCTCTTAGTAACGTGGTTGTCGTACAACTCGACTCGATCTGGTCACGTATGTTCCGTCCGTCTGTCGTTGACCAACACGGGGCAATTCTTCAACTTCTTCAGCAAAATCATCACCGTAAATTGAGTCGTCCCTGAGTCGTCTACATCTTGGACTGCATTCTCTTCGCTTCTAGCAGCAGGAACTGCATTCTCATCTTCGCTCCTAGCAGCAGTTGAAGTACAGGTACGATCGTTGTCGAAATCGTCGTAGGAATATTTCAGCAGTTGAAGGCTCCTTCGTTTGATGTGTCCTAAACCTTCAACATTGCACTCGTACAACACCACACCATGTTTCTTCATCACCGTTGCTCGCATCTTCTTAAGATCACGATAATCTCTGGCATAAACGATTTCACCAACTCCGAATGCTACAGCTCTGGTCTGTTTTCGATCTTCATTTGCTTCATGCTGTTTTCTTACAGGATCCGCTTTCAAAGCATCAAATCTTATCCGCATCTCCTTTCCAAACATCAGCTTGAAAGGGCTTTCGTTCGTCGTGGAATGTTTCGTAGCACGATACATTTCAAGGAAAGACCACAAGTTTTGAACAACGGTCTTCCTTTGATTTTCTGAATCCGCAGATAGCTTCGATAGCGCCACCTTAATTGTTTTTACCGCATTTTCTGCTGCCCCGTTAGAACACGGGCTATACGGTGCCGTTCGTAAATGTCTGATTCATCTGTTCAGACAGAACTTCTTGAACTCGTCCGAGGAAAACGTCGTACCGTTGTCGGAGACCAGGGTAGAAATGGAACCAAAACGAGATGTGTATTCACACAGCTTTTCAATGGTCTCCTTCGATGTCAAAGTTCGCACTGGAAAGACCTCGATCCATTTGCTGAAACTGTCCACCGTTACAAGATAATCGGCACCTCTGAACTTGAAATGGTCGATATGAACACGATCGCCAGGCGAATTGGTAAGTCTCCACGGGGATATTGGATCGGTTCTCTCAGGTCACAATAGGATACAAGTTTCGCATCTTCTTCCGAGCTCTTCAATTTCTTTGTCCATAGACGGCCACCAAAAATATGACCGAGCTAGGCTCTTCATCTTAACGATTCCCTGGCGTACCGAATGCAGCTTGTCTATCACCGTCCTCTTCGCCGTTGAGTTCGTAGGCCACGAAAAATCTTTCAAGCCGTTCCTGGTAAAGCGGCCAGGAATCTCCGACGTTGAACTCCGGTGGCTTCACGTTCATGGCGGAATCTTTTAGGTTTTTTAGCTCCTCGTCGCCAAACTGTGATGTCTTGAATTAAAGAAAGTTTGGTTTTGCTTCTGCTTTATTTGACGATCACTTATAAATTGAGTTGATCATCATCATGTTGTAAGCTCTGATTACAAGCTAAATTCAATAAATTTTCGAGCACGCACGGGTTTGCTCCATTATCTCAGTGTTTATGTGGATTACTTGAGGGTGTTCCATCTTTAAGGGTGTATTCGATAAAAATAACACACAGAAAATCTTCTGTAACTTTTGAATCGTATGAGTAAAAAACCTAGAAATTTGAGTAGATCTTATCCATAGTGTATTATTTACATCTGCCAGGTTTCATAGTTATACATTCAGTAGTTCCAGTCATGTCGTCGAAACAAGAAATAGTCCGTGAGAAAATTTTGTGCACTCACAATCAAAATCCAGGGGCGTCCCACCGGTGGATTGCTAAAAGGCTTGGAATTGCAAATACAACTGTGTCTCGTGTAATAAGAACCTTCAAGGAGCGACTGAGTGTCCAAAGGAAGGAAGGGAGTGGTCGTAAAAGTTGTCCAATGGACAGTAAAATGGCCAGGAAAGTCGTACAACAATTCAAGAACCGTCCAAACATGTCAATTCGAGATGTCGCTAAAAAGTCTAAGGTGTCAGTCGGTTTTGTGCAGAAAACCATGAAGCGTGCTGGGTTACATGTTTACAAAGTGCAAAAAGCCCCAAACCGGAATGAAAAACAAAACATCACTGCGAAAACCCGCGCCCGGAAACTTTACACGAAGCTGCTCACCAAATCCGGTTGCATCGTGATGGATGACGAAACATACGTCAAGGCCGACTTCCGTCAACTTCCTGGGCAAGAATATTTCGTTGCCAAGTCGAAGTTCGATGTTCCGGAGGATGTTCGAAAGAAGAAACTATCGAAATTTGCAAAGAAGTTTCTAATCTGGCAGGCGATTTGCGGATGTGGTGAAATAGGTGCTCCCTTCATCACTTCCGGAACAATAAACGGTGCGATTTACACGGAAGAGTGCCTCTTGCCATTCATTAAGAAGCACAAAGGATCAACTCTGTTTTGGCCTGATCTAGCATCCTGCCACTACGCTCGAAACGTATTGGAGTGGTACCGAGCCAACGGAGTCAATTTTGTGCCAAAGGATATGAACCCACCAAATTCACCGGAACTTCGTCCAATTGAAAAATTCTGGGCAATTATGAAAACGGAACTTCGCAAACATCCCAAAACTATAAAAACAGAGCTAGAATTGAAGAAAATTTGGGTAAAAACAACAAAAACACTGGGAAAACCGGTTGTACAAAATTTGATGGGTGGAGTGAAAAGGAAGGTGCGGGTATTCGAGATGGGAGACGAAATTGAATAAAACAAATGTTGTAAATCAAAACTAATTAGTAGTTCTTCATTCCCTGAAAAATTCAAGCAAATCCGATAATCAGTTTAATTTTGATGAGTATATATGTGTGTGCCATTTTTATCGAATACACCCTTTACAAGCCATTTTTTGAAATTGCAATTTTCGATGGATTTCGTAAATAGACCATAATTTGTTTTTGATGACCATAAATAATCAGTTCCTAAGGCAAAGTTGGAGCCTTTTAGTTCTTATTTCGAAAAAATAAAAATTATACATGTTATGAGCAAAAAACGGACCGTGTTCCATCTTACAAGCCTTCCTCTACTTTCTCGAACATTTCAAATGAAACTACTGTTCTTGAAACAACGAACGCACGAAACGTAGAAGCTTCAACAAGCCTGGTTTTGGCACCAACGAGAGGGATGAAAGCAATAATAGTAAAACATAAGTAAAGGTGCTATTTTATAGCCAAAAAGAAATTTTCATCCTCAATTGCAAGGACCCTCGCACGCAAGAAATAGGATCTTTTCCTCTTTCCTAGAATGCACCAAGCGACAAGATTTCCTCAGCAATTGCTTCTTTCAATGGAAAATCGTGTCGTTTTTCGCACCTGTTATCGTGACTTTTGCACTCAGTTGTTCGGTCTCAGGATTTCTTGTAGTCTTTGTCGTCATCGGCGCCGTTTCGTGCCTGGCTTGATAGCCAGTTCCAGTACGAACAACTAGCAGATTTATACACTAAATGGCACATGTTTCCTATTGACAAACTATATCATTGGCAGATTCTACTGGGTTTCTAGTTTTTAGTGACGGGTCGGTGAAACCATGCTGCGGCTCCAACAAAAAGTGGTCACAATCAATGAATCAACATCTGCGAGAGATTTATTTTGAAATTAGATGTTTGTTTAAAAGGTGTTCGTACTCCTGCAAGACGTGGTTTGCTTTTGATTTTTGGGACGGTATGAATCCGAGCTCCGAGAGTGTTTTTACTTTGCTTCTTGTTTCAGGGTCAAGAGGTAAAAAGGGTGAATTGTGACGATCTTTGGTAAGCTAGATAACTCGACCAAGAGAAGCAAGATTTAAGAAATGTAAAACGGAACTGGAAACCTTTATTTAATTGTGTCTACTGAATGTTGTGTAACATTTATTGAACTAGGCTATTCTGATTCGTCTTGATCCGAGTTTGGCGTTATTATTTACCTTCAAAAAACGTAAATTCCATGCATTACCGGAAATGGACAGATGGAAGGCTTGGTTGATATGCGACCCACCGAGGGAAATTTGGATGGACGTTAGGACAGAAATCTGAAGAACAAATCAATGTCAATACGTGATTTGGCCAAAAAAGCAGGAACGAGTGTCGGAATGATCCAGCGTATCAACAGGCGAAACCACCTGAAGACCTTCAAGAACCAGAAAATCTCGAAACAAAGTGCAGAACAGAAGAAGCGAGCAGCAACAAGGGCCCGGAAATTGTATTCGCGTCTTTTGCAGCGTCCGGATGCACGCGTTTTGATGGACGATGAGACCTATGTAAAGGAGGACTCAAAAACCCTTCCAGGTCCACAATACTTTACTGCCGTCGTTGGGGAGGATGTGAGCGATGCGGACAGGTCGATTCAAGTGGAGAAATTCGGTCGAAAGGTACTGGTATGGCAAGCAATATGTGCCTGTGGTTTGAAGTCAACCATTTTTTACACTACCGGAACTATAAATGTGAAAATCTATCGATCTGAGTGTCTCCAGAAGAGATTGTTGCCTTTATATAAGAAGCATAGTACACCTCCACTGTTTTGGCCGGATTTAGCGTCAGCTCACTATGCCAAAACCACTCTCAATTGGCTTGCGGAAAAAAGTATAGATTTCGTTGAGAAAAATATCAATCCACCAAATTGCCCTCAGCTTCGACCCATCGAACTTTACTGGGCAATCGTGAAGAGGGTCTTCAAGAAGACTGGTAAGGCAGCTGGTAACATGCAGGAATTCAAAAAAATTTGGGCTCAAGCGTTCAAAAAATGCGATGCAACACTTGTCCGGAACTTGATGAAGAGCATTCGATCCAATGTTCGAAAATTCGTGAAGGTGACTTAAATTTCATCCGGTCTTCATTATGTTCAAGTTTAACCTCGTACAATAAAGGATCAATTTTTTGTATGAATAAAATATCGGTTTTCAACATAATTTGAAAGAAAGTTTGTCGATAGCTTATTTTCGATACACTCCTTACCTGCCAAAATGTTGAATTGAGCAAAGTTGTTCACAAAGTCAGGAGGGTCCGGAAGGTGGTGAGTATGGTTCTGAATTCGTTACGCTAGAGTAGTGTAAAAGATAACTTTTCTTAACGAGTTGATATCATGATCCCGACCAACTAAAATTATCAAACCTTGAACAAGTATTATTCAAAAGGTGGGAAGAGTATGGTTCGAAATTCCGTCACTACGTAGCGCTAGTGTGCATTTTTTAAAGAGTTTATAGCCTCATCCCGACAACTTAAGAAGTTCAAACCTTGAGCAAAGTTGTTCAGAAGGTTAAAGACTTTCAGTAGGTAGAGAGAACGGTTCGGATTTTTGTCAATATACGGCGCTAGTGGATATGTAAAAGAATGCAAATTTCAACTATTTTATATCACAATCTCGACCACATAGAAAGGAATACACTTCTGCAAAGTTGTTCAAAATGACAAGAACTTTCAAAAGCTGGACAGTATGCTTGAAATGCTTTGTTAACATGAAGCATTCATATAGCATTTGAAATGCTACTTTACAGCGAATCTGATGCTATTAAAGGGTGTTCCGATCAAAATTTGGTCAAACAGTAATGTGTGTAAGTTGATCAAAGTTTTTATTAACAAGTAAACTGAATGCGTATTGCCGGGTCTTTCGTTTGACACCTGCCATTAGATTTTGTACAGTCTCCTTGTCCACTTTATTCGCCGCAGAACGCCAGATTGCCTTGAGCTATTTCTCGCTCACAACAGCTTTTTTAGTCTTCTTAAGGTTCCGCTTGACGATGGCCCGACGATTGGGCGCGTGTTGGGAGGGTTCTTGTCCTTGGGCACCACTTGGACGTTGTTGGCAGCATATCACTCCATTGCCTTTTATCCGTAATGGCCAAAATAGAACGGAACAATTGTGACACAACTGGAAAGGCAGTAGACGTTTTTGTAGGCACTCAATCAGATAAATTTCCTGGTTGACGGTTCCGGTCGCAATATAAACGTTGCTCTTCAAGCAACAGGTACAGATGGCCTACAACACCCGATATTTGTTCGCGAGCTTTGACAGTTTAATGTGCTTGAAAATATCCGCCACCTTCTCCCGTCCGGTTGCCGTGTAAAATTCCTGTCCAGGAAGCTGTTTAAAGTCTGCCTTGACGTAAGTTTCATCGTCCTGTACCACGCAATTAAATTTCGTCAGCATTGTCGTCTACAAATTTCGCGATCGAGATTTGGCCGAAGTGTTTCGTTCTCCGTCGCGATTTGGAGTCACCACTTTCTTGTAAGTCGACAGTCCAGCTCGTTTTTTAGCTCTATCCACGGTTGAAGGTGCCACTTCCAACTTCTTTGCGACATCTCGGACGGAGAGGTTGGGGTTTCACTCGAAACAGCGGTCAACTCTTTTTGTCGTCACTGTGGCCTCCGGCTTTCGATTTTCCCCCTGATCCAGCTTTTCTGGCTTTCGAAAAACGTTCACCGAACACTTTTAATACGATGCTAACAGTTGATTTAGTCACACTCAACAATTTTGCCATCTTCGTGTGAGAGTAGTTTGGATTTTCGCCATGCACGTGCAACATTTTGATGCGTTGTTTTTCTTTCTTCGACGACATTTTTATAACTGCGGTGCTAATCTCAAAATCAAAATGAGGGCTGTGCAAAATGTTTTAATGTACGATGAAAGGAAATGCGTCAAGTTTAAGTCGATCAAAATTTTGATCGAAACACCATTTAAAATACTTGTAGCATTTGAAAGGCAGATTTATTGGATATGCTAAAGCTTATTGGTAACCTGAGTAATTTTCCAACCCATCACTAGCATGATTTTGCATAAAAAAAGCTGCGCCTACCGACTGAGCTAAAGGAGGCCTCAAATTCATTATTAAATGACTCTTAATGGACCTCATATGTGTATGATTTAAAAACTTTAAGGACTCATCTCTTCATTTGCAGGTTATGCCACACTTTCGAGGTTTGAACTACTTTATATTCAAGTGGTTTCCAACTTTTCAGGGATGATACCAATTTTTTTCAGGATGGAATTACTTTATATCAAAATGATTCAGGGCTGAGTTACATCATAAAGCCCGATTCAAAGTAAATTTGGACGCATTCAAGTGATCATAACTCAAGATTTAAACAACATAAACGGTTGATCAAAACCTCAAACAAAAGGGTATTTATCAGGCTTTCAAACGATATAAAACAAGTTGTTACATTTTACCGTTTTGAACGAGCTGTCGCACTTTACTTGTGATCGATGCCATCCTGATCTGCACAGTTTCTGGTAACACTGTACCGGTGAACTTATTCCACCTTAAACGCATTTGTTGTGCATTTGTCACTTGTTTACAGCATCCTCGAGGTTTTCGCTTGACAATTGCCCAATATTTTTTGATCGGTCTGAACTCAGGGCAATTCGGAGGATTAATCTTTTTGGCGACGAAATTAACATTGTTTGCAGCATACCATTCTAGTACCTCCTTAAAGTAGTGGCAGCTGGCTAGATCAGGCCAAAACATAACGTTGGTCCTGTGTTGCCGAATGAAGGGCAAAATCCGCTTTTTCAGACACTCTTTAACGCAAACCTTCGACGTCGTTGTGTGAGATGTAATGAAAACCTTGGTTTTAAGGTCACAACTGCAGATTCCTTGCCAAATCATTAGTTTCCGAACTTATCAGCAAAAACCAATTTATCCCTAGACGGGACATCCCCACGACCAGTTGAAAGGTAAAATTTCCATCCGGGCATTTATTTATATTTCATTTTGACATATGTTTCGTCATCCATTAAAATACAGCCAAAACATTTCGTCAAAACTCGTTCGTATAGTAATCGTGCTCCCTTTTTGGCCACTAAATGTTCTTTCAGGGAGTGACTCGGAATACATATTGCTTTTTTAATCCAACAATAACAGATAGTTTAAACACCATTTTGTTGTACGGATAGTATTTGGACACCCTGTAGGCTTGTGATATGTCTTACAGTTACTATTTTAAGATAATGAGAATCATCCATTGAACAGGTGCCGGTTACCAACAAGGATATATAATCTTCAATAAGGTTAAGTTTCCATCAACAACAGCCTCCTGCTATTCTTAGATGGTGGCGTTTTATTTTCTGTATCAGTTCAGTTAATCAGCTAAAGTTTAAAAGCGCGACCCGGGTGATCCCTTACACCAAACATTATGTGTTGGTTGTGATAGGGAGACGACGAAATATTTTGTTCACCTTAACGAGCACCACTCCTATCACTACGGTGCGTAAGAGAGGTCGTTCGGTTTTGGGCCTGGGGGGAGAAGGAGTAAGACGGACATTTTACTAGTTTCCTAAGATTACATGATAAATTGTGCAAAATTTCTGTGTCTCTGTTTTCCGTATTGGTCAATATTTCAAAACATAAGCCAATACAAAACGATTGATCTAATTTTCGTGTACCTAACTTAAGGAATGATTGTTAATAAATGGGATATTTCTTCGAAGAAATAATGACTCACTGTACAACTAATGCATACTGGGTAGGTTGAAACAAAATTTAAAGAAAAATATCGTGGGTTAAGACAGCCCTTTTATCATGGGGCCACCCATAATCCATCCTACGAGGGGTTTCAAGATAGCTGATCGTTATTTACTTGAAAAAGATTGTGTAATCAACATCTATATAAACAAAAACAAAATTCATATTCCTGGCTCCTAGCTCTTTTTTCCAAAAAAAAAAAAAAAAAAACTGAAAGATTGGTCAGCCCCTACAGTGTTACTAAAAACAAATATCGGAAAGTTCCGTCCAAAAAACATGTCAAGTTTCTTAATTAAATTATTCGTTTCTTATTAATATTAACACAGTGAATTCATCAAATATTGACTCTGTAAATATAAATATAACGAACCTCCTATACAATATAAAGTAAGTTTCTTAAGTAATATAAATAATTGATATTATGATTGATTTTTCCGGAGTTTTTTTTTATAAATTTCCGATTGATTCTAACACTGGTCTTCTCATCCTCCAGGTTAGCAATAATAAACAACTAAATGTACTTATCCTGATATTTGGATATTATCATGAGTTGTCCCTTTAACCCCACCCTTCCCTACCTTTTGGACCGATTTTCCATTTCACTTTCATTGTGCTGTGTTTGTGCTTGTATTCGCTGTGAGTTTGGTGGAGCGCTCTCTTTGTTAGAAGTACGAAAGGATCCTTCCTTTGAAATTCAAACAACCGATAATTTAAGCAAGATTGACGCGGTATTAACTTCTGTCGGCTTTGGGGACATGGCCAGTTTCGTCTTCACCCAAATGCTGTTGATCATCAATGTCCCAGTTTGTATGGAGACCGCGAGTGATATTCTCTCATCAATGATATAACTCAACGATATAAATAAATACAGTTAGGGTTTCCGACTCGGTTTTGGCCTGTTCTAAACGTTGCATTTTACCCCGGATCATAACAAAAAAAAATGAATATCTACTCTCGCCTAACATTTGGAAAGGACCCATGGATAGATTTGATTTATCAAGGCTAAACAATTGAATCGTTTGGTTCTGCTCACATTCTAAGACGGCAGAATACGTTGATAGCTTGCACATTGGATAAAAAAATCCATATAAAATACTTTCGCAGCCTTATTAATCACAGACGAGAAAGTCGATGATGAGAACCGATAGAAAAAGTTAAACGCTTTTCAAATATAACTCGAGTACTAATACCATTGGTTTTCAAATTTATTTATCTTTCTGTACGTCCATTACTGTGTAAATTTAGATTGATTGTGATGTAACAAGTTGTTAACATTTAGTTAAAATTTCAACGCCATTTCATAATGGACATCTTGCCCCACTCATGTTATTTGGCAGAAAGCACATCGAACGCTAGCTGCTTTGGCAATTTTTCAAAACAAAGCGGAAAACCGCCATAAATTTCATGCAATATCATATTGAATCGCATGAACTGAAATATCATACCATAAGTGAAGTTCAATCGATAATGTATAGAACACAGAAGAAATCCAACTTCTTCGGTACGATGGGTCAACAATTAGCGATTAAGCCAATGTAGTTCTCCACCCTACGATGAGTTTTTCATGGACGTAGAGTCGACAATAGACCATTGTTCCATTCAGGTACATCTTCGTTTGGAAAAATTAGACCTTCTTTTGGCCTTTGGGTGAAACTCAGCTCAGGAGGAGAAAATACAACCAATCCAATTTAGCAACTCCACCACGGACGGTTTGATTCCCGGACTCTACAACAGTGCTGCACAAAGCAGCATGTGACTTTTTACCTGAGTGACAATTGGAACGAGCAGAAGCTTTGATGTTTGGTCGTCGGTAAAATCGTCTATGCGGAGAAGAAAGGCTAGGTCGCGCGCGCTCCTCGGTTGAATGGAAAATTCAATTTATTTTTTGCTCTTGCTTGGATAGGACGTGGACTCGTTGGTGGTTTGACTGCCTTTGCTTCTAACTAGGATTGCTGAAATTTTGTGGCCGGGTGAAAAGGTGACTCTTTCTTCGATATGCAAGAAACTCATGGGACGTGACAAAATCACATTATTCGCTCGAACAACTCAATCACACTATTACTTTAAATGAGGGTAGGTGAATATAGGGGGCTTTTCTTCGCCACACAAAGAAGCTGCTGCAAATCATGTACCATCTAGGCTTTTCGCTTCGACATGGAGTGAATTGCTGGCTCCTTACTTCAGTTAATTGCGTGTCCAATATTACACCGTAAAGTCTGTTCCATAACGAATTTGGCCACACAAAACAAGTCATTTTTTATACAACGTGTAAAAATATTTAGCATATAGTTTGAAAGGTTTTTATGAGCATAGGAGTAAACATCTATATATATATATAAAAATGAAATGCTGTCCGTTCGTGACAGCATAACTCACGAACGACTCAATGGATTTTCTTGATTTCTTTTTTGTTTGGTTTGTTTTGGTTCCCAACAGGTTTATATAAAGAAAAAGTTTAGAAAAATTTACTAGAAAATGAGAAAAACTCATAAAAACCAAATTGTCATTCTGTATGGGAATATCCAAGACAGCAAGACCGTCTTTCGATTTGTAAGGAGGAACCGTTGGAAACTATTATAATGGCGTCGTTATTAACAAAAACAAAAGAACGAGAGAAGAGAGAATCTCTGATTGACCTTTTGAAAAGATATACAAAAAATGATAATACAATAGAGTCGATTATTTTGCAATTTTTTACGGAGTTTTCGGAAAAAAATACGCGGTTTTCGTTATTCATGTGAAGATACCGTTCGCTTAAATTTGATCAAAAATGTGTCTAAACCAAGCTTTTATCGCATATTACGAAGTTTTTGTGAATTACGGGTTTTTACGTAAATTTAGGGATTTACTCGGTTTTTTTTAAAAACGGTGTTTTTTAACAGCGCATTCATCCCTGTGTAAAAAGTAACCTCAGTATAAACGATTTATAGCGTGTAGATGCACGTATAAACTGAAACGTTAGTATTGGTGACACCTCGCAGAGAGATGTAAATTCTCGGTCAACAATATAATACGGCCTATCAACATTTGTAAACAAACATTTCTGAGCCCTTTTTCTCTTAAGCCACAGGTCACCCACATAAACCAATACCATAATCATGTAGGGGAAAATTTACCCTACACGATGATATTATAGGTTTGCGTGAGTAGCACTTGCGTGAAAATAAGCTCAGAAGCGTATGTTTACAAACGTTGAAAGGCCCTATTTTAATGTTGGTTAAGAATTGGAGTGAAGGTCAATGGAAAGCTAAAGTATTAGTTTATGTCTTCTGTGTTGAACTGCCACATGTTTAATTACATTTGTCCTTGCATTAAATAGTATCGTTCGCTGTGTGATTAATAGGGCATCAGGAAGATGAAAACAACGAAATTACTAGAAATTAAATAGATACTAATTAAGTTGTGATTTCAGTTAATTTCAATTAGTATTGTTGTAAAATGCCTCCAACTAGACGGAATGATATCAGCCGCATGGCTGCTAGCTTAGCAAATTCTCGAATGAGACAAAGCGACCATCAGCGTGTCACTCAAACTGAATTGGATCGATAACGGATTTCATGGGCTCGAATGATGTTGAGTGAAGAAGAAACAGCAGCTCAAAATACAAGCGATAAAGTTAGAAAGAAGCATAATCGGAGAGTATCAGAAAGATCAGGTGACAATCTCGCCCAACATAACCTTATTAATTGATTTCGAAGGCAAGCCTACACTCCAAAAAATCTTCAACGTGCTGCCTTTAGTTGATTACAATGCGAATATATCAGTCGCCATTGAATCAATGAGTGTAGTTTGTTCTCATTGTTATGCATTAAGTTCCCAAATGAAACACCAGCGCCTTTGCGCTCATTGATGTTTGGATCAGGACGTGGTTCTAAACATTTTCTGCAGAACATCCAGAGTTATAATGGTTGTTTTAAAATGATTTCGTTTGGCGCAACGCACATAACTATATATAAAACTTTTTTTGGACATAGTTTAAATATTAGTAAATTATTAAATTGTGAGACCGTCTACGTTACATGACCTGTAAATTTGACCAATTTACCAAAACGCGAGTTCAATATTGCCACCGACGGACACAGCCCATAAATTTCTATAGATTTATATCATGGGAGATTCACTTCAGCAACATTATTCCACCATGATGCGGGACATTGTTCAACAATTGCAAGCGATGCTTCATGAGTCCAATGGATTGATTCAAATATTCAAGTCTACTCTAGATCCAATGCCATCTAACAACCATAAGCATGCGATTCGAGCTAATAACTTCTACAATTTTCCAATAAGTAGTTAAAGTGTGAGCAGGACAACGTCTGCCAGGTCAGCTAAAGGGTGATACGGTCAAAATTTGGTCAAGGGAAAACGCGTGTAAATCGGTGAAATCGTTTATTTAAAAAATCAAATTAAATTTCTTTTTCAAGTTCAATTAGTATAAAATTCAGGAAAAATATTCAGTTAGGCTTCCGCTTGTCCAAATTCGAATTGCCGGGCCTTACGCTTGACCCCTGCCATCAGATTTTGTACAGCCACCTTGTTCACCTTCTTCGCCGCAGAACGCCAGTTTGCCTTGAACTGCTGCTCGTCCTTAGCAGTTTTTTTGGTCTTCTTTAGGTTCCGCTTGACAATAGCCCAGTATTTCTCAATTGGGCGGAGCTCTGGCGTGTTGGGAGGGTTCTTGTCCTTGGGAACCACCTGCACGTTGTTGGCGGCGTACCACTCCATGGCCTTTTTACCGTAATGGCAAGATGCCAAATCCGGCCAAAACAGTACGGAACAACCGTGTTTCTTCAGGAAAGGCAGCAGACGTTTATTCAAACACTCTTTCACGTAAATTTCTTGGTTGACAGTCCCGGAAGCTATGAAAATGCTGCTTTTCAAGCCACAGGTACAGATGGCTTGCCAAACCAGATATTTCGTTGCGAACTTTGACAGTTTCGTGTGCTTAAAAATATCTGCTACCTTTCCCCTTCCTTTTGCCGTATAAAACTCCTGTCCCGGAAGCTGCTTGTAGTCGGCTTTGACGTAGGTTTCGTCGTCCATTACCACGCAGTCAAACTTCGTCAGCATCGTCGTGTACAGCCTCCGGGATCGCGCTTTGGCCGTCGTATTTTGTTTATCATCGCGATTTGGAGTCACTACCTTCTTGTAAGTCGATAGTCCGGCTAGTTTTTGGCTCGATGCACGGTTGTAGACGATACACCCAGCTTATTTGCGGCATCTCGGAGAGATTGGTTAGGATTTCGCTTGAAACTACCGGCAACTCTCTTTGTCGTCTCAGCGGCTTCCGGTTTTTGATTTCCCCCCGATCCAGACTTCCTGGCTGTCGACAAACGTTCCCCAAACACTTTAATTACATTTGTAACGGTTGATTTGGCAACTTTTAGCGATTTTGCCAACTTTGCGTGCGAGTAGCTCGGATTTTCGCGATGCGCGAGCAAAATTTTGATACGCTGCTCTTCTTGCTTGGACGGCATTTTGACAACTGAAGAGTGAATTCCAAAATCAAAATAGGAGCAACATTCTACACACACACACACCTTCAAAATGAGGGATGTTCAGATTTTTTAAATGCAAAATTGAAAGAAATACGTCAAGTTGATATTGACCAAATTTTGACCGTATCGCCCTTTAGTACATTAATAAATTCGAGAGGCTCGGCACTAGACATGGCCGTATGGTTGACGTCGGAGTTGTTTTATTCTATGGTAAATATAAATTATTTTTAATCATTTGGTGGTTCTTAAAAGGGCTTTTTGGTTTGTAAAGGTGTTTGTTTTTTATGCTTGCTGAATTCATTTTCCTGCAAACAAACAATTTACCATCCTCAACTGAATGTCACAAACGATTCAGAATAGGCTGTTTACTATATTTGAAACACTTTGAACGCTAATAACTTTATCATTTCTCGATAGATTTTCTAGATTGTAGCTTCAATCATTTGGAGATCTTTGCGACTGTAAAGCTGATTTTCAAATAAGTCAAATTATCATTTATAATTGACTTTGAATTCTCAAACAGACTTTTAACAATCTTTAACGCGATAAGGATATAGGGCTCCATCTAGTCGATTATATCAGCATAATCATCCCTGCCAGCACAGCCGTTGCCCTTTCACCATACCATTTAAACCCTTTCAAGGACCGTCAATGATATCTAAGAACAAATCATAGAATTTTCTAACCTACATCCGATCCAACCATTAGAACATCACCTATGTACAATGTTGCTCTAAGGTGTGGCCCAGTCAGAATTGGAACATAGACTATTGCACATATTTCGGATATACATAAACAAAATAGTATTCTGTTTTAACTCAAATCTTCGACTTTATGTGAACTTTGAATGGGAGATACAAAAAAATAATAATCATATTGATTTCAAGGAGATTTGCGGACTTTTCCCGGAATACGTTTCATCAACCGGCACATATTATTCTCATCCATCGTTTTGGCAATCTTATTTCACTTGGTTCTCAATTCATTGATGCTTTGACGATGACGATACTGCCATTCACCTTCAGCTTCCTCTTCATAATAGCCCAAAATCTCTCTATAGGTCTGAGCTGGCGGCAGTTTGGTGGGTTGAGTTCTTTCGGTATAAACTGAATCCCATTGATTTCATACCACTGTAGCACTGTTCTACTGTAATGACAGCTTGTAAGATCTTGTCCAAACATGACAGGTGGGATCTGATGAATGGCAATATTCGCTTTTGGAGACATTTCGGTCTGTACAGCTCTGAATTAAATGTCTTATCAGAGATGAAAACCTTGGTCTTCCTACTGCAGCTACAGATGCCTTGTCAAATCTGCCCGAGCCGTAACCAAGTAAGATGTTTGTCCCGGTAGCTGTTTAAAATCGGTCTTTACATAAGTATGGAGGAGACAGCCATTGAATGCTTTAAACACCTGATCATACAATTTTCTGGCACGGATTCTGACCATATTGTTCTGCTTTTGATACACAGAAAAAAATAATTAATTTTAACAAGCGTGTAAAATTTCCCTTCGTTTTAATCTAAGCCAAAGGAGGCGTAAACAACGCAAATGGTTGTAGTATTTGATGAGCCAGACAGCAATGTTTGCAATCCGTCATACAACAGGCTGGATTCAGGCGTTATCTGGCTTAAATTTACATAAAATATCCTAGTATTTTCTGCCAAATCTAGCATTCCCTTTATGTGCATTAGATTACGCAGAAAATTCAATGTTTCTTTTTATCTGTGTACCTATTTCATTGTCTACAGGCACGGTATGACTTGATGCTTTTCCGGAGACGAATCCGTTGCACAGTACGCGATTTTGGCCAAATCGTGGTCTGAGATGTTGGGGTTTGCATTAATGTTCTTGATGACTTTGTTCCGCAGTTGACGGTTGACAGTACCCGCTCGACGCTTGCTTTGAAGCTTGCGATCCGTCGACAATATTTCTTTGTACTTTCTCAAAACACGCCACACGGTATTGCGGGGAAAACCTTTAGCAAGTTTTGGCGCAGACCACGAAGGGTTTTCCAAATGATTACGAACAATTATTTTTCTTCTTTTCTAAGAGTCGAACCAGCCAACGGCTGAAAGTCTTTCTAATAAAGAATAATCAATCAATCAATCATTTTTTCTTCTTTCTTCCTCCATTTTGTATTTTTTTGAAACACGTTCGATCTGCACCGTGAAAAAAAAACTTCTGATGTTGTTATTGTTATAGGGAATACATAAGATGTCATAGTTTAAAAATCCGACCACAAGAGTCGCTGTAAGAATCAAAAATGTTTGTTCCAATACTAAATTGACCACACCTTACGAAACAAACTAATGTATAGTGTGTCTTACTAAAGGGTGTATTCGATAAAAATGGCACACACATATATACTCATAAAAATTAAACTGATTATCGGATTTTCTTGAAATTTTCAGGGAATGAAGAACTACTAATGAGTTTTGATTTACAACATTTGTTTTATTCAATTTCGTCTCCCATCCCGAATGCCCGCACCTTCCTTTTCACTTCACCCATCAAATTTTGTACAACCGATTTTCCCAGTGTTTTTGTTGTTTTTACCCAAATTTTCTTCAATTCTAGCTCTGTTTTTATAGTTTTGGGATGTTTGCGAAGTTCCGTTTTCATAATTGCCCAGAATTTTTCAATTGGACGAAGTTCCGGTGAATTTGGTGGGTTCATATCCTTTGGCACAAAATTGACTCCGTTGACTCGGTACCACTCCAATACGTTTCGAGCGTAGTGGAAAGGATGCTAGATTAGGCCAAAACAGAGTTGATCCTTTGTGCTTCTTAATGAATGGCAAGAGACGCTTCTTAAGGCACTCTTCCGTGTAAATCGCACCGTTTATTGTTCCGGAAGTGATGAAGGGAGCACTTATTTCACCACATCCGCAAATAGCCTGCCAGATTAGAAACTTCTTTGCAAATTTCGATAGTTTCTACTTTCGAACATCCTCCGGAACATCGAACTTCGACTTGGCAACGAAATATTCTTGCCCAGGAAGTTGACGGAAGTCGGCCTTGACGTATGTTTCGTCATCCATCACGATGCAACCGGATTTGGTGAGCAGCTTCGTGTAAAGTTTCCGGGCGCGGGTTTTCGCAGTGATGTTTTGTTTTTCATTCTGGTTTGGGGTTTTTTGCACTTTGTAAACATGTAACCCAGCACGCTTCATGGTTTTCTGCACAAAACCGACTGACACCTTAGACTTTTTAGCGACATCTCGAATTGACATGTTTGGACGGTTCTTGAATTGTTGTACGACTTTCCTGGCTATTTTACTGTCCATTGGACCACTTTTAGGACCACTCCCTTCCCTCCTTTGGACACTCTTACGCTCCTTGAAGGTTCTTATTACACGAGACACAGTTGTATTTGCAATTCCAAGCCTTTCAGCAATCCACCGGTGGGACGCCCCTGGATTTTGATTGTGAGTGCACAAAATTTTCTCACGGACAATTTCTTGTTTCGACGACATGACTGGAACTACTGAATGTATAACTATGAAACTTGGCAGATGTAAATAATACACTATGGATAAGATCTACTCAAATTTCTAGGTTTTTTACTCATACGATTCGAAAGTTACAGAAGATTTTCTGTGTGGCATTTTTATCGAATACACCCTTTAT